>JAEMPF020000565.1:387-17887 GCA_022496165.2 Catalaphyllia jardinei | reverse complement strand
GGGAAAGAGTTGGAATAAACGACACGACGACCAGTGTTACAGTGCCAGCGAGTCCAACAGCCAAACTGATGTACTACCTTGACTGTGTGGCAGTTGTTATTAAGCTTGACGATCGCAACCTCAACAGGTTGAGGAATTATAGGAGTAACTATTTATTGAATGACACAGAAATCGACGCCTTGTTGGCACTGGTGGTACTTTTCAGTCCAGATGAAGTGATTGGTGAAGTATTCTTCCCCAGAGAAGACTGTGGGAAACGCAGAAATAAGTTCATTGAGTTGAGTTCAGTTACTCACATGTTAGCTGTGACAGACAACGTTGTGATTGGAGGAGAAAGGAGGAGAGTTGCTAAAATCATGTTCTTTAAGACATGCTGGTTGGAAGATAACTACATTTTACCTTTGAGGGAATTCGAAGGTCGTCTGCAAAGGCTGGCACGCGGTCTGTCAGGCAGGACACAGTCTACGCCCAGAGCATTACCTCCACCCAGATCTAGCTCTACTCCACCGCGCAGACCTGACCCTTCTTCTTCGTCATCTTGTTGCAACATTTTGTAGGGAAGTGAATTTGACGTCAGACAGCGCGATCTCAACAGAAGCGACTTAAGTCGAACGCATACATAGATGATTTTTAGTTTTCCTGACGGAAATTTCTGAGTTGTACTGATAGTTTTGTTTAGTTTGTATTAGGTACATAAGTACTGAAGAGCAATAGTTCTAAGTGATGGACACAGTTTTAAAACAGTAGTGAAAGCAGAAACCAGTGAGGTCTAGCTAAGTCTTCTTACACGAACACATGTTAACGTTGTTAAATAGCTTTCAAAACAGATTAATGGCTTCAAATCAAATCAAATCAAATACTTTACTTACTCACAGGATCATTTCACTAAAAAGTGGTCTTCTAAAGAGCCGTGCACATCAACCTTAAATATAAAACATTTACCAAGCTATTTTAACTATACTAACTATATTAACCCTATTCAGACTGGCTTTTTTTGGTCAATCTGTGACTGGGGGGGGGGCTCCTCGGACCCCCCCCCTCTGTATCTCTGGAACCAATAATGCTAGGATCATGGAATTTACACACGATGATCATCTCCGTACAAAGAAGCCCCATGCCCAGTTTTGACTTGCCACGCCCAATAATGACGCCACAGTGACGTCATATTCCGATTTTCCAATGTTTCTTATTATTTTTACACTTAGATACGTAAAATATCAATAATATTGGTTAAGTCATCTTTTTTGTTATCCTTTCTTATGAACTAGTAACAAGGAAACACTTGTACAGCGAGAAAAAGTAATAGGAAACAATAAAATTTAAAATTTAAAATGGTTGTCCGCCATCTTGGATCCGCCATCTTGTATTTCTTGTTTTTTTTGTTAAAATTATAATTTAAAGCAACTTTCAAAGGGAAAAAAGCTCAGAATGTATAAAAGAAGTATCAAACTGGTGTTTATTACCCAAACAAATGACTTTGGAAGTGTTATTTGGAAAATAGAGCAGCATATTTGTCAAAGGAAAAAGTGACAAATTTTACCCCACCCCTCCTCACCAAATATTCAATGTTGAAACATTTTGATGTAATTCAAAAACTAATCCCAAGCAAAGACCATTTTAACAAAAAAAAGCACTATAAGTGTAAAAACGCGATCTTAAAACAAAAAATTCACCATTTTTTAAATTTTCCAAAACCTATCTGTCAGAAGCTGGTTGCCATGGCAACATGATGAATCACATAGGCATGGTAATTATACCAAAATGTTCCTAGATCAATTTTAGGAAAAGTCAGAAAATCTGAACGTCATAGCTTTTTTGGTGTAGGAGTTATCACGATTTTGCCGGAGGGGGGGTTCGAAAAACCCCCCTAGTCTGAATAGGGTTAACTAATTATTAACTTAGGTTGTGTTTTCTATACTTGTGTAATTCGGTGCTAAATTACTGGATATCTGAATATTTTGTAGTAATCAACGAGTTTAATATTGGGTAGGACGCAATCACAGCAAAACGACTGAGGTCTACTAAGACTACTAAGAATAACACTTGAACAAACGCACACATAGCTATTTGATAGTTTAATTCCATACGACTGATTAGTGGGATGTATCTTCTATGCTAGCGACTAACTATCGCGTTTAGTATATAATTACTGGACATCAATATTTTGTGGTGATGAAGAAAGCAGTTTGATGTTAGACAGCAGTCATAGCAAAGACCACTAAAGGAATACATTGATTGGAGGAGAAAGGAAGAGGAAATTCCCAAGTTGTACTGATAGTTCTGTTTAGTTTGTGTTCGGCACATAAGTACTGAAGAGCAATAGTTGTAAGTAATGAACACAGTTTAAAAACAGAACTGAAGTCAGAAACCAATAAAGTCTACTAAGTCTACTTACACCAACGCATGTTAACGTTGTTAAATAGTTTCCATAAAGGATTAATGGCTTGTATTTTCTATATTTCAGTGTCTAATTCGGGGCTTAATTACGTAGATAACCGAATATTTTGTATTTTAATGCTGGTTAGAACGCAATCACAGCAAAACGACTGAGATCTACTAACAATATCACTTGAACAAACGCATACATAGCTATTTGATAGTTTAATTCCATAATGGATTACTGGGATGTATCTTCTATACTTAGCGACCAACTATGGCGTTCAGTACATAATTACTGGATATCAATATATTTGTGATAGTTGAACGTAATGGACAGTTTTAAAACAGTAGTGAAAGCAGAAACCACTGAAGTCTACTAAGTCTACTTGGACAGACGCATGTTAACCTTGTTAAATAGCTCTCATAACAGATTAATGGGTTGTATTTTCTATACTTGTGTAATTCGGGGATTAATTACTGGATAACTGAATATTTTGTAGTAATCAACGCAGTTTATTCAATACTGGGTAGAACGCGATCACAACAAAACGACTGAGGTCCACTAAGAATATCAGCAGAACGAACGCGTACATGGCTATTTGATAGTTTAATTCCATAACGGATTACTGGGATGTAATGGCTTCAATGACCAAAATGGCTTCAGTGAAGATTGATCTAATGGAATGATTTGGCGATGTGCATTTACTGTAGCCACAACAAGATCTGGCGCTTGGGCGCGCGTGAACATCAGCGCTCTAGATGTCACGAAAATATTTTCTCGCACTTTCGTGAGATCGCCCGCGAATCGATTCGAAAGACTCAGAGAATCTGCACACCTTTATATCCATAGTACCAATTTCGGGGAGATCTATTTAGAACGCCTCAGAAATACAGGTCAATGTGCGATAAAAAGTAAAGTTTTAGTTTCTTTGATGAAATGCCACTTCAAACTCTTGCCAGCGTTGGAAAAATAATCCGTTTTCCCTGTGAAGCAATAACGAGATTTTTTAATTTTTAAGGTACGTCTGTTATAGTTAATATCTTTGTTTATTGTTTGTTTGTTTGTTTTGAAGCCTTTTATATGAATATATTTACCTATAAATAGCCTAATAGATCAACCTATATATATACCGGCTCTAGATAGATAGATTATATCATGTAAATAATTTAAACACGTTTGTAATTTGAACAAGTTTTTAGCTTCTAGACGCAACGTGTTTAACACGTTGCGTCTAGAAGCTAAAAACTAGTTCAAATTACAAACGTGTTTAAATTATTTACATGATATAATCGATTGAGTGATTAGTAGCGAAGTGAGGCCTGGCTGACCTGCGAACATTTTAAGAAAGCCCACAGCAAAATCCAAGCTACAATGCTTCTTTAGAGCCGTTTTTAGTCTCCTCACGAAACGCTTCTCCGTTGGTGAGTAGGAGCATCGCGTGACGGGAAAGTTATTCGTCACCTATGTTAGCATCGTCTTACAGTGGCCTGATAGATTCAGTCATGACTTCAGTTACGAAACCAAGTGGAACTGAGTTCTGAGTTTGTCTAGGGCAAATGATATGAAATTATTAACTCCAGGGAAGCATTTCGTATGAATGTTTTTGGCATTTTGTGTACCAGTGCAGGACCACAAAACTTTGCGGAAGGCCTGGGACATACAGGAAATGATGTAACCTACACTAGAAGCCACTTTGGGAGCTTGATTTTGTTTGAATGTATGACTAATTTTTGACAATTTATGTATGTAAAGTATCACAATGTTGTATTTTCAATAAAGAAACAGAGAAAAATTAGTTGAGGTAAGTGTCTATAGGGTTGCAAATGGAAGAATTTGAGGAAAAAAAGATAGACGCATAACAATATCACAACACAAGCAATATTTTGATGAATCATATGTTGAGTAGTGTTTATTACATTGATAATAATTTTTAACCCAATAAGATTAACATTTTTACTTGGAGGTTTTATTTGACAGAAAGTTCAATAGAAAATCGAGTTTTGAGCCACTGGAAGAATTTTTCGAGGATCTCGAACAGAGATTTAAACGGTTTAATTGACGGGCGGCTTTATTCACGCAAACCCGCTTTTGAACGGCTGCAAACATTTTTCCGTGGTGTGCTTTTCCTGTACAAGAAGCACGCGGTTCGCTTATCTACACTGAAGCTGGTAACTCAATAACAGCAAACTAACTTAGCATCTATATGCGTTTACAACTTTTCCTGCCGGAGCAAGTGATTTTTTTTTGCGCGACTACAACCCCGGAGCAAGTGTGTTGTATTCATTTGCGCAACTTCAACCGGCCGCTCAAAACGTAAACAAACGTAAACTGCGGAAAAATATGTTTTTCTTTACGAAACCTGGCTGACGTACAAGAATTTTAATTTGCTTTGGGTAATTTTATCTGCTTCCGGCGAAATCGAAACCGAAATAATTCGCTAGTGCATGAGCATTGATGTTTCTCTCAGCTTTACCTCACAGAATGGATTCACCGATATCACTGCTTCCGTGAGGCCGTGCAATTCGAATTGTTTTCATACATGTAGACGAATAAAAATTCTCGAAAAAAATGTGACTCTTTGAACAGTATTTACTACAAATCAGAACGCTTCACTCTTACGACAAGATAAGATCAAATCACAGGCAAATCGCCCAATTTGTGACTAGAGATTTAGAGATAAATTACGCGAAGACAAAAATATTAATACACAATTTTGCTAAGGACCAGTTCCTTTTGAATTGTAGGTAGATCCAGTCCTTTGTGGGGGCAAACGGCCAGTTTAGGACATAATTTGAAATTGTAATTTTGCCCGTTTGCCCCCACAAAGGACTAGATCTACCCACAATTCACCAGGAACTGATCATTAGCAAAATCTTGTAATCTCACAGCGGGAAAAAACAGGCCGCCGAGACGTCACCAGGATAACACCGAATTCGGGTATACATGAGCGAAAAACAGACATGTTGAATAATAAAAAAAAAATTAAAAGAAGGATACCCTCATTACAAAAGTAAACAATGATGTAAGGCTGATACTACGTAGAGAGCTTAACGGGGCAACGACACGATAGAGTCCAAACTGAAAGCCATGAATTGCAACCGTGGACAGCTGTTTCGACCTTATTGGGTCTCGTCAGCACGGTGTAGCAAGTTGTGAAGTGTTCAGCTGCTCGACTGACATCCACAAACCCACTAAATGCAAGATGGTGATGACCTCAGATGAAACTCAAATCCAAACTCTTGCCCATTGGCCAATGTCACATGCAAAACGCGTGACAAGGGACAATAGGAAAAATCCAGAATATCGTGTCGTTGCCGCGATAAGGAAAAACTGCGGACAGACACAAACTGTCCCGCAGGAAAATCATGGCCAAACCATGTAAAAAGTGAGCCCCGTTAAGCTCTCTACGTAGTATCAGCCTTACATCATTGTTTTCTAGTCTTTCTATTTTTGGCTGATCAGATCTTTTACAGATCCTACGTATACAGGCAGCATTTTCGTTTGTGGTCCTTTGCAGTATTATGTTTGTCCAGTATTTTTTGGGGCCGTAGGTCATTTCAGATCCGAATATGCTGCTCACTTTTTACATGGAAACAAGTATCCTAAGAGCATCTAAAATAAGCTTGCTGGTAATTGGCATTTTATTTAATAAGTGATCTGCAATTTAGCGGAGGTATAAATTTGGCCTTTATGTGTAGTAGAAACTGAACAAGAAAGGAGAACAGGGTTTCCTCGGTCAGTGGCAGCCCCTGAACATTGACGGTTTTCGATGTCCATAGGCTAACCTGCCTCTTCTAAATATTATTTTTTCCAACAGTCACGAGACTAATTCTACACTGATACTGTTACAAATCCCCACTACATATTCTTGCGGCCTTCGTATCAAAGCAATTTATGAAAATGTTGTACACTCACTTCCGTCTGCTTCTCGCTTGAGAACGGATATGACCACATGTTAAAAGATGTTAAAAGATTGCCAGAAACTTACCGCAATAGCTTGTTGCTATTGTGCTACTCATTAGTCTTCTCAGCCGGAAATTTCGATCTAAACAGGAAGCATGCACTCTCAGTAAGGCTTCGTTGAACAACAGATGGGTAACTTAGCCTGCGTGTCTGCGAGCAGGCTCTCGTGTTTGGGTCGGGGGCGCGAGCGGCGAAGCCGTGAGAGGGCTCTCGCTCACATGCAAAAAGACACTAGTCACTAGCGCCTGCCCAGACACACTTTATTTAGTTTCTCATAATAGACCCTTCTCCAAAATGGCGGCCGAAAATTCAAATGAGTTAAAATTGGCTAAAATTAAAAACGTATACCAGCACTAGAAAGAACACCTTTAGTTTAGTAAACTGACTGCAAAGTTTCAGCATTTCAGATGTCATATCAGCTGAGAAAAGGTAAGTTGAAAATTGAAAAATTTAGAGACGTTTGTATGACTGGGGGTATGCATTATACCCCCAGTCATACAAACGTCTCTAAATTTTTCAATTTTCGTATTACATTTTCTCAGCTGATATTACACCTGAAATGCTGAAACGTTGCAGGGTTACTAAACTAAAGGTGTTCTTTCTAGTGCTGGTGTACGTTTTTAACTTTGACTTATTTTAAATTTCGGCCGCCATTTTGGAGAAGGGTCTATTATAGCCCTCACTAGGAATAAAGGTTGCATGAATTTCAACAGAATGGGAATATTCGTTTCAAAAGGTTCAGTTTAAGGGAATTTTTGCTTGGCCTCTTATTTTTTACCGGCAAAAGCTATGAAAAATAATTTTCGCGGATTTGAAGAACTTGTTTTCTTTGATTCGTAGATTTCGGATACCGGATTTCGGATTCCTGGTAGTTGCCCTACCGAACTCATTTCTAGCTATTTGGACAAAATTACCGTCTATCGTCAGATCTTTACCGTCATATATATTAAAGACAGCCAACACGCACTCCAAATTTTTCGCGATTTCAATTTTATGGGCGATGACAAACTTATTTTCACTATGGATATTACATCTCTTTACACCGTCATCCCTAATGGCGAAGGTCTTCTAGCACTCAAACATTTTTTTGATTTACGTACTGTTAAGGAACCAAGCTCGGAAACACTGCTCCGCTTGGCTGAACTAGTTTTATCACTAAACTGTTTTTCATTCGCCGACAGTTATTATAAACAAATCAATGGTGGGCCATGGGTACCAAAATGGGACCCAGCTACGCCAATCTTTTCGGAGGCTACATTGAACACCAATTTTTCAATCAATACAACGGCCCCAAACCTGACCTCTACCGTCGCTACATTGACGACTGTGTCGGCGCCACTTCCTCCACCAGAGAGGAACTCAATCAATTTATAACTGCTGTTAATTCGTTTCATCCGGCTCTTAAATACACCTGGGAAATTTCCGATACTTCTTTAGCATTTCTAGATATTAAAGTTTTTGTCGAAGGCAACGGTTTATGCACCAGTGTGCACTACAAAGCCACAGATTCTCATAGTTATTTGTTGTATTCATCTTCACATCCATCACATGTCAAGAATTCCATTCCTTATTCTCAATTTCTTAGACTTCGTCGCTTTTGTAGTGAAGACTCTGATTTTTCCTTAAAATCAGAGGAAATGTGCGAGTTTTTCGACAAACGTGGCTATCCTGCCTCTGTTGTTGAAGCAGGCCATCATCGCGCCCAACAAATTGATCGGCAGTCAGCACTACAAACGTCTCAGAAGGAGAATAACAATAGAATTCCATTCACTCTCACATTTCACCCTCACAACCACGCAGTTAAATCCATCATTCTAAAAAACTTTAAATTACTTCAAAATGATCCCGATACTGTCTTGCAGTCTTGTAGTTTTTGTCCCGGTAAAACTGTAAAAGATTTACACCGTGTTCTTTTTCAGATCAAGTGGTTCAGAGATTCAGAGGTTCATTTATTCACACTATTTACAAGAAATTAACATAGATAGAAAAGTATAGTCACAACAAGATTACAAGATAAAAATAATTACAGTGCAGGTTATAAAATGTGTATGATGGTCAAAGTAGCAAACAAAGAAATGACACTGAGCTTAACTGAGATATGACAGAATATGTTTGTAGAGCATAAGTCTAACGTACAGAAACAAAGATTACATGTATTTAAACTAAGTATGTAAGAGATATAGTGAACCAAGCCAGAAATCTAAACAGGACAAGCTTAGCAAAAAGAAAAACAAACAAACAACAACAACAACAGCAAAAACAAAAAGAAAAAACAACACATCATCATCGGCAGCAACAACGGCAGCGACGACGAATACAAAAATATAAGCAGACAATAAAACACGTTAATTAATTGTCAACACGTTTATTGAATACTACTTTTATTAGCGAAATGATTCAAATACACAGAGATTTGAAATGAATTAAAAAAATACATTTATTGACAACGAAAGCTCCACAACGAAGTGTTTAACACAAAGTAAATCAGGAAATTAGGATGCAATGAACAATAAAACTGAAGTCCCCTTAAGAAATAAAGAAAGTCCAATAGAACAACACACTAGATATCGGTTTGAAATACATTTTTTTATTGAGAACTAAAACACAGTAGGTCTAGTCTTCATCTTGTGGAACTCTTCCAGTACCTGTCAACGGGGAAATCTTTTTTAGTAACGGGGAAATCTTTTTTAGTATCCGTTACCCCATTAGCCGCGGTGGCCTCATGGTTAGTGCGCTCGTCTCCAGATCGAGCGATCCGGGTTCGAGCCCTGGCAGGGGACATTGTGTTGTGTTCTTGGGTAAGGCACTTTACTCTCACATTGCCTCTCTCCACCCAGGTGTATAAATGGATACCGGCGAATTTAATGCTGGGGGGTAACCCTGCGATGGACTAGCATCCCATCCAGGGGGGAGTAGAAATACTCCTAGTCGCTTAATGCTAAGGAAACCGGGAAAAGCTCCGGCCTGATGGGCCACTTGGCTCGTATGCAGATTTACCTACCCCATTAGCCAAACATACTTACACAATGCAAACACGTCATATCTGACACAAACGTCAGTACTTCAACCTCGATCTCAGGCGACTCGGTGTCATCAGTGACCTCTCGATTTTCTTCCTGCGTAGTTGTTTACTTCCTTGTTCTTACAGATTGATCGTATTCCTGACTGAGGTGTGTAGGACTTTCACGATTTCCACCACAGTTTCAAACATTCCTAACAGTAGGTGTAACTTTATACGTACTTGATAATACTCTGGGACACCCATATATAACATATAACATACCTTATAATAAGGAAAGTGCTATAACTCAAACAACTGTTGTTTGCTCTGTTCCCAAATCTCTTCTTGCTCTTGCAGAGGCATGTGGTTGTACGTTAACACATAGTTCTGTCTGTCTCAGTCTGATTTTGTTGTTTAAGTTTCAAGTACACAAGTTTAAGGAAATAGCAATCATTCAAGGCACTTCAAAGAGGCTGCGCATTTGGCGCTTGTCTCCAGTCGCGCGGCACATTTTAAATGATTTTATCCAGTAACTGCTCATGCTATCAAACTGATAGTCCCTAACGAAAAGCAATTTTTAGAGAAGACATTATTTTGGACAAACGAACTGCACTGCACTGTCGCCGGGATGTAAAAACACTAAACTACGGAATTGCTAAGTCGATCCTTTCAATGCATTTGTTAATCAATGGCTTCCAAGTGAAATTCAATGAGGGCAAAACTAATCACAGTAAGGACTCTTTTTATCGCTCTTTCATGAATAACATGGGCGTAATTTGCTATCTACAAGCTCTTCAGTCGACATTTTGAACACATTTACGACTAGAGAGGAAAAGCAAACAACTGGATACCAGATTGCCCGATTGGTTCTTGCATTTCAGTTAAGGCTTGCATGACCATGCCAATAAATCTGCCAAACTGCAAGTCAAGGGGTTAACACTTACGATTTTGTTCATTGGACTTGTACTACTTTTACGATCTTCTGAAAAGTAACGTAGACGTCGACAAGTAGCGCGTGGGACGTCATTTATATCGTCAAAACTATGGAAGTATGCCGCCTGTTTTTCTTTGAAGGAACTGTTCTCGGAGTCCATTAAATAGAGAGATCCTGGCCCTTGTGTAGCGCAAACAACATAGTTACGTTCAACTTAAATCAGTATCCTTTCAATAATTTCAAACAACGATGACAAACAATTTTTATAATAGTCACTTTCGTTATCATCATTCGCTTTTCGACGTGAGAGATTGTACAAAATACATTCAAAACCATTCGAGTATGGCCACCATTTTGTTCCCCGAAAATGAACAGAAATTACTGAAGCAAATGGACGGCATGCCTAGATCTCCTGAGAATAATGGTCGCATCGTCTCCCGTTCGAATAGGAAATTCAATGTTGGGCAAGCGCGTCACTAGGCCTTACAAGATTGTTAAATGACGCAGATTTAAAGCTGATAATTTTATTGATGTGTTGGCAACTGAAATCAGGTGAACAGAAGAAAAAAAATGAGTGTTACGACTTTTACAGCAGGCTTGTTCATATGTTATCTTTCGACTGATTTGGCGTTCTTTCTTGTATCATTTTTAACCCGGCCGTAAGTCTTCAACGAATGACTATCATCCGGTGACAAGACGTAAAGAGAACATTTAGTAATTTTGGATGATTCCTGATACTAGGGAGTTCAAACTCGGTTGGAAGTCTCAAAACGATTTTGGTTCATATTGATTTAAGGTGCGCAAAAATTGAAAACATCATCTGGACTGATAAAAACGTTGTAAAGTCGAGACTGTGTTGTTTGAAATTCTAATAGAAGCTCTGTGTTATCAGTCTTGTAGAAAAACTGAAGCCCACAACATGGCGGCACTTATTGGGGAAAGAGTTGGAATAAAGGACACGACGATCGCCGTTACAGTGCCAGAGAGTCCAAGAGCCAAACTGATGTACTACCTTGACTGTGTGGCAGACGTTATTCAGCTTGGTGATCCCAACCTTAACAGGCTGAGGAACTTTAGGAGTTACTATTCATTGAATGACACAGAAATCGACGCCTTGTTGGCACTGGTGATACTTTTCAGCCCAGATGAGCTGATTGGTAAAGTATTCTTCCCCAGCGAAGACTGTGGGGGAAGAACCAACCAATTCTTTGAGTTGAGTTCAGTTACTCACATGTTGGCTGTGACAGACAACGCTCTGATTGGAGGAGAAAGGAGGAGAGTTGCTAAAATCATGTTCTTTCAGAGATGCTGGTTGGAAGATAACTACATTTCACCGTTAAGGTCATTTGAGGGTCGTTTGCAAAGGCTGGCACGCGGTCTACCAGGCAGGGCACCGTCTCCGCCCAGAGCATTGCCTTCCCCGAGATCTTGCTCTACTCCACCGCGCAGACTTGAGCCTCCTTCTTCGTCTTGTTGCAACATTTTGTAGGGAAGTGAATTTGATGTCAGACAGCACGATCTCCGCAGAAACCGAACACACACATCGACGATTTTTAGTTTCCCTGACGGAAATTTCTGAGTTGTACTGATAGTTTTGTTTAGTTTGTATTCGGTACATAAGTACTGAAAGCAATAGTTGTAAGTCATGAACACTGTTTAAAAACAGAAGCGAAGACAGAACCAATGAAGTCTACTAAGTCTACTAGGACGAACGCACGTTAACGTTGTTAAATAGTTTTATAACGGATTAATTGGGTTGTATTTTCTTTCTATACCTGTGTAATTCGGTGCTCAATTACTGGATAACTTAATATTTTGTAGTAATCAACGCACTTTAATGTTCGTTAGAACGCAATCACAGCAAAACGACTGAGGTCCACGAAGAATACTTATTGCTTGAACAAACGCATACATAGCTATTTGATAGTTTAATTCCATAACGGATTACTGTGGCGTTCAGTACATAATTACAGAATACTGGATACTTATATTTTGTGGTGATGAAGAAAGCTGTTTGATGTTAGACAGCAGTCATAGCAAAGACCACTGAAGGAATGCATTTTAGGTAACTACTGTTTCTATAACCGATTACCAGGTTGTATTTTGTATTCGGTTCTTAATTAGTGGCATAGAAAGCAAGATATGGCGAACGATTTATCGCTGGCTTCGGTGAAGATTGAGTAGTGGAAAGATTTAGCGATTTGCATTTACTGTAGCTATAACAAGATCCGTCATGCTTGGGCGCGCGTGAACATCAGTGCTCTGGCTGTCAGGAAAATATTTTCTCGCACTCTCGCGAGATCGCTCGTACATGGAATCGAAAGACTCAGAGCATCTGCGCACCTTGATATCCAGAGTACCAAATTCGGGGAGATATCTATTTAGAACGCCACAGAAATACAGGTCAATGTGCGATAAAAACTAAAGTTTTAATTTCTTTGATGAAATGTCACTTCAAACTCTTGCCAGAGTTGGAAATATAATCCGTTTTCCCTGTGAAGCTTTAACGAGATTTTTAAGTATTAATCATAAAAATTACAATTTCCTCGATTGTGATTGGTTTAAAAAACTCCTATTTTTCCACTAATTCACTTGCCAAGTTGTTATCGGACAGTTTGTTATTGGACACTTTGTTATCGGACAGTTCAATAGGCCAATCACATTCGAAGTTGTAGTTTAAATCAACCAATCACATTCCAAGTTGTAATGACGTGCTTGCGTGCGTGCGCGCGCCCGCTTGCTTTTGTGTTTTTGGCGCCTAATTACCTGTAGGAGGTTTTTCATCTCTTTTGTAGGTATTTTAATGCAAATTTTCCCCTTCTTTCATAACTTGGCTATTCTTTTCTCGAAAGTTGCAATTTTTATGATTAATTGGTAATAAGACTTCGTGTCGTCCAATTCGGTCTGTAATCATACTAGTGATGAACAAATCAGACTCCAGCTTCGAGGTCGTCCGATTTTGTCATCACTCGTATGATTACAGACCGAATTGGACTCCATTCAGTCCTGTTACCATTACTTATAGAACGTTTCTTATAGTTTATATCTTTGTTTATTGTTTGTTTGTTTGTTTGTGAAGCCTTTTATATAAATACATTTACCTAAAATAAACTTATATAGGTCAACATATCTATATGTACTCTAGATAGATAGATTATATCATATAAGTAATTTATACACGTTTGTATGATTTTGAACGAGTTTTTAGCTTCCAGACGCAACGTAAAAAATATAAGATTAATTGAGTTATTAGTAGCAAAGTAAAGCTTGGCTGGTCTGCTAACATTTTAAGAAAGCCCACAGTAAAATTCTAAAATTAAACGAGATTTACTTAAGCAGTGCTCGAACTTAACGCTCGTCCAGTCGTCGAAAACGAGTAAAAATTGCCCAAAACGAGTGATCTTTTTTGCCACTAGTCCTCTCGACGAGTAAATTACCCCGATAAATAATTGCATTAATTTGTATCTTGCCAAAAAGGGCTAAAAGTGTAAAAGCAAACGAAGAATTTCCGAAAACGAAAGCTTCAAAACGATCGAGCAAAAAAATGCAAGGCGTTCTCCTGGTCTGGGTTCTACCCTAAAATGAAATGCATTGTGGGATTTAATAGAGAATAATAAATGTAATAAAATGTTTTGTGCGTTTTACAGGGAATTTCCAATTGGAAAAAAAAAACACGCATTACTCCCTGAGGAGTGGCAAAAATAACTTTCAAACTGATAGCTTAAAAGCACACGAGGCTAGTGAAGGACATTCTATGAGCTCAGCAGCTAAACGTGCAAGAGAGAGACCAAGGGAGGAAAGACCCTTGCCTGCTGCATTGAACAGACTTGATGAAGAAAAATTAAAGAGAATGGGAAGAATTTATTGAAATAAACTTATGTTGCTATGTATCACTAAAAAGATTCTAATTATATGGTTGCATTTTAGTTTGGCATATATTTACTTGCAGACACAAATTAATTACGTGCAGGAAAAAATGTAGAGTGACCAGTAACTTTGCTCCTGGGACCAGTAAATTCTAAGCCTACTTTCCTGGATATATGCGAATATAAGGGCATTTAAGAAGGAATCCATTCTCGCCGTGCGCACGCCCTTCAAACCGACATAAATTTTCCAATATACACACTTCACCTCCTGCCACCCTCCAGGCAGCAAGGAAATGCTTTTTCAAAGGCGAAGCCCTAAGACCTCTGAGAACTAAATCTTCAAAAGCTACATTTGAGAGAACATTACACAGTTCCAACGCAGGTCACGCAACAGAGGTTATTCAGATAAGATTTTAGAAAATACTCTCTCAGAATTAGATTTAGCGAAAGAATGTCGGCTCTACAAAATAACCAAAAAACGCGCAAAAGAATTTTGCCGTCTGTTAAAGAATATCGTCCATCGAAGCCCTAACCTTAAAAACATTCTTATGAGTAAGTAGCATTTAATAGAAAATCAGCCTCTAATAAAAGAGATCTATAAAGACCCTCCCCTGCTTTCATACCGAAAAGGGAGGTTGTTTGGAAAACGTACTCGTTAGAGCAAAGCTTTGAAGGTCACAAGTTTTCTTATCTTGACCAATGGGAGCCTTGCTTGGCCTGTCAACCATTTCTATATCAAATGTAGCTTTTGAAGAGTTGGTTCTCAGAAGTCTTAGGGCTTCGCCTTTAATAAAGTCTCTCTGACGCGTGGAGGGTGGCAGGAGGTGAATTGTGTATAATTGAAAGGTTCTTTCGGTTTGAAGTGCGTGCGCACGTCGAGAATGGATTCCTTTAATCTTTTGCCCCGCATATACGCGTGTATCCAGGAAAGTTATTTCTGTATCTGAAATTTCAGCCGTGAATTTTATGGTCGGGTGATAGCTATTTGCTAACTCTATAAATGTGTTGGAACTCTTCCTTGAATATGTACGAAAAAGAGTTACCTAGCGGGGATAAAGTAACCTTAGAAACGCCCATCAGAATCAGCAGAAGACCAAAGAGAAGATTCCCTTGACCTCAATGCGATCAACTTTTTATCAAGGTGAATTCGTACTCTCTTTGGCGGAGTAATTTCTTTTGTACCATCGAGCTCGACACTTTTATGCCTGTGATTTTGGTCGCCGGTTTCAGGCATTATTTTATCAGCACGTCCACCAAACCCGGCCTCTATTCGCTTTGGGATTAGGTGCACTTTACTACAACAATACCACTGTAATGTACAGCAAATGGTGTCGCGTAAAATCGCCTGATTAACACTGGAAGCAGCTGAAACATTGCGATCTATGATGAATCGTGAACCACAGCCTCTTTCTGGGCAAATGAATATGGTCTCTTGGCTCCTTTGTTTTAATGACAGCGGATAAAGTAAGAGCTTCGATTGATTTATATTGAATTTCGTGATTAGTGAAATTTTGTTAAAACTGTGCGTGACGCGTGAATTTTTTTAAAAATTTGTACGTGAAACGGGATCATGACACCCCCTTTGTCGCCCTCCAGATAGTGCAGAGTGTTATGCAGGACTGTCAGTAGGTTTTGAGGCATTTGCTGCTTGTACTTAAAGGGGCAGTGTCACGAGGATTTTGCAGTTTTAGGTCAATTCTGTGCTAAAATCATTACTTTGAGGCTTTCCTCGTAAACAAAATGCTTCTGTAAAGCTACGACGAAGATATCAAATGGATTTTATCAGAGAGAGCAAGAAACTATGATAGTCTCTTGGAAACGGCTAACGGTAATAAATATCTTGAGGATTTTTTGAAGACGTAGCATCAAATCTTGAAAAAAATTGGCCAATTTTTTCAAATTTCCATCCATTTCTATCCTTGCCATCCGTAGCGACAGTCGACAGGAAACAGTTTCAGCACCTTCAAATAGTCTTAAATAACAAAACTAGACCATTACTTTTAAAATTCAATTGATGCGAAGACACTTTCTAGCTTTTAAAGTTGCCAAATAGGGTGACACTGCCCCTTTAAAATCATTAATACGAACCAGCAAACGTGATAATTTTATTTTTTTGTAACTTGATACTTTTGTTTTCCTCCCAAAGTTTGTATCATGATACCCTTGTGTTCTCAAAAACATGCAATGGAAGATATGCTCGCTTTTTTCCTGCTGGGGAAAAATGTAGGAGCAATTGCAGAATACCCCGTTGAAGTCGACGCTGGGGGGAAGGGCCTCGCGTCTACGCGTCAAGTTTCTTTGGTGGAGGGTGGATCAAAGAACGAAGCAATTTGTTATGTGCTGGCTACGAGTCTACGCTTGGCTACGCGTCAAAATTAAAGCTCAGGGTACCGGTGTTCGTAGTGTTTTGCGTGGAGGGTGGATCAAAGAACGAGGCAATTCAATGTTATGTGCTGCGGCTACGCGTCTACGCGTGGCTACGCGTCAAAATTAAAGCTCAGGATACCGGTGTTCGTAGTGTTTTGCGTGGAAGGTGGATCAAAGAACGAGGCAATTTGTTATGTGCTGGCTACGCGTCTACGCGTGGCTACGCGTCAAAATTAAAGCTCAGTGGCCGGAGGAACTATACTCGTGCATACTCGTTAACAGATTTCGCTTTCTAGTTTTCTTTAGTTGACATATACCGTGATCACTAATTTAAATGAGTAGCTACGCGTAGCCACTCTCCGTGGCCGGCTACGCGTAAACAAGGAAAGTCCCGGGGTATTCTGCAATTTAGCCAAAATGAAGTAATGTCATTAACTTATTAAAAGAAATGGAAGAGGAATGATTTTGTTTCTTTCAAGAGGCAAATTTTCATTAGCCTGCGAACAGGCTCCCCTTGGGGAAAGAAATTCGGCGAGCGAAGCCGCGAAGCGAGTGGGAGTCGGAGCGTCGTGACTCCGCGAGCGAAGTGACCGCTCTCGACTCGTCCCGCTCGTCCTAGACTGCACTCGGCTATCTCGCCCTAAACCCAACCGGGAGCCTGTTCGCGGGCGAAATTTTCTTATCATCGATAACCAATTACTAATTTACAGTATAATAGACCACTTTCGATATATTAAAATTCAGCTTGGCAGCTTGGTTAATTGGTAATTTATTTATGGGTTAAATTATCACTTAAATTTACACTTCAGAGTTAATTCTCTGTTTCATCATTTCTGTTCATAGTGCTACGCGGCACAACATTCATATATACCCTTACTTTCTCTTCACCGCGATTCACCACCTAAATCGGCCCCGATTTTCTCTGTCCTCGTAGCTCAGTCGGCAGAGTAACGGTAGATCTAATCCGGAGGTCGTGGGTTCGATTCCCA
>JAEMPF020020376.1:0-10069 GCA_022496165.2 Catalaphyllia jardinei | reverse complement strand
GGCAAACACTTGAAGCAGATTAAAGAGATTGATATTCAACAGTGCCAAGGGCCACTGAATAGTGCTTACCTTTCGAAACAGCGTTTTGGTTGGTGGCCGATGAAGAAATGGGGCTATAATGACAAAAGACTGGGTCGAGAAAGTCGGTGGAAAGAAAATGGCAGCTGTTTTTATGATTGTGTAGGTGGACCAGGTAGGCTTCTTGTGTCTCTTTACCCTGTTAAAGTAAATTTGGTTGTTTATTTAGGGTAGTCCGTTGGGGTAGTCCGCGGAGTAGTCCGTAGGGTAGTCCGCGGAGTAGTCCGTAGGGTAGTCCGCGGAGTAGTCCGTAGGGTAGTCCGCGGAGTAGTCCCTAGGGTAGTCCGCGGAGTAGTCCGTAGGGTAGTCCGTGGGAGTAGTCCATAGAGTAGTCCACGGAGTAGTCCGTAGGGTAGTCCACGGAGTAGTCCGTAGAGTAGTCTACGGAGTGGGGGTCAGTGGGTAGTCTGCGGAACGGGGGTCAGTCTTTTCAACTCTCCCGTTCAAATTTACCTTGTTTACTGTTATCCTGCTACTTCGGGGAAAACACTTCTCTTTTGCCAATACGACTGTAAATAGCGTTGTACAAAAGACATCGAAATAGTTTTGCAAGAGAATGTAGATAGCGACAGACATTAATTGTGTAAATTCTAAGTTAAATATTCATCGGGTTTGTTTGCACCCGAAACTCGCTGTTCTCAGAGACATTGATTACGTAATATCACAAGTCGCAAACAACGAAACCTAGAAGCGAAGTTGTCTGCAAGAGACATTTTTTATTACATCATCATTGTGTTATAGGATCGTGCGAATGTCGCTCCGCATATAAATAATAGCATAATTATTCTGTCGAGTGGGTGACCGAGTGGAGTTATCGAGGGTGTGACCGGAGTGGAATTAACGAGTGGTGTTACCGAGTGAAGTTATCGAGTGGAAGACAAGAGTAAAACGTTTCTAACAGTTCGATAGTTGTATTTTTTTTTTGGTTGCCGTTTCGTCCGACCAAGCGTGGTAAACGCCACTTTAAACCCTGCTAGGTAATCAAAGACCATCCTAAGTAGAAGGGCATAGACTTAGAAGAGATTAGAAGCTAAAAAATAAGCGGGGATAGAAAATAACTCGAAATTACCACCTGCTAACTGTGCTGACGAAAGCTGAATCTGGAAAATGTCGTCGTGTGACAGCGGCCCTTGACGTCATTGTCACGTTATGACGCAAGAGCGTGGGAAAACGAGTCTGCAATAGCCAATTGCAGAAACGTGAGAGGACTGGTACGAGTTTCTTATATTAATTAGATTGAAAACCGAAACATGTCAACTAAAATGGTACTGGATGAAAAGCTACCCAGCCAAGTTTAAGAGTTTTCAGCGGAAAATTGTTCAAATGGGAGCCTCGCGAAAGTTGCAAAATCCCATAAAAATCCTTATAATTTTGTGGCTTGTCTACCCAATCCATACAAACTCTCTATTTTAGGTGATATTTTAAGAGCTACCATTTTCCTCATCTAAACACTTCTATTCTTAGTTAAGACTCTCAAATTTAGTTGATATCTTAGTTTTTCAAACAAACGGAAAACAATCATACTCTTCCCCAGTCCTCTCACGTTTTTGCAATTGCCTATGTCATTCGAGCGGTCAGCGCTGTTACGCGAAGACATTTTCCACATTTAACTTCCGTTTGCATATGGTAATTTCGAGTTATTTTCTTTTTTTGCGTATTTTTCATCTTCCAATCTCTTTTAAGTCTACGTCCTTCTTCGGATGGTCTTTGAATGCCTAGCAAGGTTTGGACCGATGGAGAATCGACACAATGCGGATGTTAACGTCGGGAAACCATCAATCGTATAATCGACACTAGTTTATTTGTAGGAATTATTCGATCTGAAACATACAATTATGCGATATAATTACGAACCATTCTAGTATTTACAAGACTGATTACAAAAAGTAGGTAATGAACCGACAGCACAAGCTAAAACTAAAACTTACTTCTGTCACCGTTAACATTGGATTCTGTCTGATCTTAGTGTTGCTCTTGAAACTGGTTAGCTAACTGAAAAACTGCGTGCACTTCTAATGAAACACGTGTACGAACTGAACTGAAGCCTAATGAGCCTAATATCTGAAACCATTAAAAATGTCAATTAAATTGTTTACGATCATTGTCAATGATTAATAATGTTTTGTCACGGTAACAAGGTTTAAAGTGGCGTTTACCACGCTATCCACGGGCCGTATTGGCAAAGGAGAAGTGTTTCGCCGAAGTCGCAGGATAACGGTAAACAAGGTAACTTTGAACGCTTTGTACAAGGTCAATATACTTTGGCCGAAAAATGTTTTTCCAGAAACGTGATGTTTATCCTTCCAATGTCTGACTCATCACTGTGACCGCTTTCAAAAGCGTTGGACTTATGAGAAATAATTATTTTAAAATCAGCTCCAACGCTCCATCTAATTTACTATGCAATATTTGAAACTTTATTTTTTATTTGCTTCGGTAGTTTTTCGATGTTTATCGAATGATATTGCATTTAAAGACCTTTTTCTTCAACACTATGTAGTTTTCTTATATAATTTGCGTTGGGATAGTGATTTCTGAACCGTTTTTTGCGGGGGCTTATTTTCGGCATGATTTTGCTGCTATCAGACGGAAAAAGTTTGCGGCTCGATATTTTTGGTTTAAAGCGAAACTGAAACAAAAGAAATTCATTTTTAAATAGTAATCGGTAACCTCTACTTGGGAGATAAAAATCGGCCGATTCTATTTTTTAGCCGGAAATCATCGGTCGTTTCTTAGGCGCAGGGCCTCTTAAATTGTGGTTTATACAACTGCGATGATCACATCTCAATTTTAAAAGTGCTCTCGTGATTAAGAAAATGCCCTCTGTCTCAGCCATTCAGCATTCAGTAATTTTTCTACGAATGTGATAAAGCTAGAAAGAATGGCTTGGGGTCCTGCACATCTTATTTTGTGCTCGGTGGATGCTCAGTTTCCATGACGACAATAAACCTAGATTGTAAAGGAGAGTTGCACAATATATTGAACAACACCCGACTAGCAAATGTTTTTCTCAGTATCGAATGTACGTTCGGAGCTCATTAAAATTTAGTTATGTTCCTCATAGATTCATAACAGATTTATTGGGATCAAACGCGCGGGCGGTTTTATGAATACAAAAAAACGTTTGCGAAATTGGTGTTAGGAAAACTGTCTACACGCGTCCGTGAACATCTCTCTTCAGACAAGTCTTCACATATCTTCAAACATTTACAAAACTCAGAAAGTTGTCGTCAATCTTGCTCTGCGGATTGTTTTGAAATCCTTGATTCCGCCCCTACTAAATTTCAGCTTAAACTTAAGGAGGCTATGCACATAAACTGGGAAAAACCTAATTTAAACCAGCAAGTTCATCACGTCAATCTGACACTTACCCTTTAGGCTTAATATTCTTTCCAACACTTTGTTATTCACTCAAATATGTCACTTAATCATAATTAATTATGTATGCATGTTTCGCCTAGTTGTTATATAGTCCTAACGGTTTTTCAAATATTCTTTAACTGACGATGATGTTCGTAACATCGAAACATGTCTTCGAAATTTAAATTTAAAGTGTCGTAACCTTCTTAAAAATAACGAAAACTGTCTATGCTTTGTTTGTCAGAAAACTCCCAAAACTTTCCAGATGAATTGTCTGGAGGCGCTGGTAGTCACTCAACCATGATACGTCAGAGCATTCTCACGTTTCAGCAAATATAATAACGAGATTTTGTATAATTTTACTCAACTGATCTAGTTCTTCGGCGAGTTTGTTGTTGTCCCCAACGATTTCGCTTCGTGTCTGGGAACCGGGAACCTGCTTGTTATAGTTGAAATGGTTGGCACATATTAAACATGACTTATATAGCAATCGAAGGTCGTAAATTAGAGGAAGAGGGCAGAGTTGAGCATCATTTAAAAACATACATGAGAAAACGAAATCGATCGAACCCTAACCCTAACTGGCAACAACGAAATCTGCACAGTCATACCCTACAAGAGAATCGTAAGCCCTCCTACCCCCCAACCAAGACCACCAACTTAACAGCGCAGCTGGTTGATTCATAATGGTCTTTTAACCTGCTGTGAATAATACGCCCAGTCCACCAGAGTGTCCTAGTTTTTGACGTACAAATTCGACAAACAAAAGAACATTTACGAACAACTACCAAAAGCAAGCCCGGACTGAAATTTAACGGGTGGACGTGGAACCAAGTGAAATACAGTGAGTATATACAAATATTTTCTAGCTCTAGCAAAATTTTGCTGGCAAAGCAGTTCATTTGTACTTCCTTGGCTCTGTCGGCTTCGCCACCTGACATAACGTGTCGATAAAAGCCCATGAGATGTAAACTCAACAAGGTTCGAATCTTCCTTTATTACCAAACGTTTCCACAAAGGGTAGTGGAGAAATGGAAGCAAATATGTATTGTTTTGAACAAGACTTTTGATAAAGAGCAATAAGTTCCGGACTATAATGAATGCAGACTTTATTTCTCTTTGATAACCAGTGAATAATTATGCAAGTTATCAGTGTTTTTTTTTTGTGACGTATATTTTATTTTGTCCGTCCGAAACGCGCGAGTGAACAATTATAAAAACGTTTTTTTTTTGTTTAGGTATTTTCAAATATTTTCGAATTCTACACAAGACATTTTCTGAAATAATCCTGAGCCTGACCGTTTTACTGAGTCAAGTTTCAAGCATGGCTACACGACGTACTAACACTTGACACACACCAGATTGAATTGGAACAAAACGCAGTGCAATGTATGGAGAATATTTCAAGGCGGCGCCAAGATATGAATTTCATTTTCGAATTGCGCGCAGCGAGTATTGATTTTAACACGAAAATTTAAATTGGTATCCTTAAGCCACCTTATAATTCCTTTTTAATTATATGGACAAACTGACTGTTTTTACAAAATCGGATCGATGTTGTCGTAGCGATGAACCAAATAACCAGAGAGACATGAGTTTAGAACATCGTGTTATCAACACACTCGAAGAACTAGAAGTAATATGCAATAACAAGAACAGCGTGCGAATTACCTATACGAACGTATATTCACACCTTCGTTCACGTGACCGGAAACTGCGAATATTTTCGAAACCGGAACTGAATATTACATCCCCTTTTTTCCAAAAAAAAAAACAAGGCTACTCTGAACCTTAAGTTAACATTCGCAACAATAACTTAGGTAAGCGGCTTGCTAAACAACAACGAAATAACAGAAAAAATGAAAACCGATCAGCACAGTTCTAAAGGTTTAAATGTCCATCCTAGAAGGTGCCTTGACCACTCTTCCACTGCGTGTCACATACTGACTTCCTGTACTTGTGGTCGAGGCGACTGGCTGAGCTGCTCCAGGGGTTGGACTGTCGGGTTGAGCAACCAGTGATGGTGGACTTGCACTGCTCTCAGGGTTAGGTTGGCGCGGTAAGCTAATGGGAAGATCAATTTCAGCAGAGGAACTGCGAACTTGATTGCTTCTAAGATCAAACTTGACCTGCTTGGGCCTAGGTTGAGGCACTTGGCGTATATGAGATCGGTTACGGCGTAACTCCTTTCCACTTGGCGTGGACACTATGTAAGACCGAGGGGCTTCCCTGGCCTTATCCAGTACAATAGCTGGCTTCCATTCCAGTGTCTTGGGGTTCTGAATGGTCACTTGCTGTCCTGGGACAAGGCTGGGTAAGGCAGTGGCGTGCTGATCATGGTAATACTTCTGTTGTGCCTGTCTCTCTTGCAGTCTGCCGATGACGTCATCATAGGTGTGGTCACTTTGGATTTTCCTAGGTAGATTGTCCTGCACCTGTCTTCCGAGCAGCAGTTCCGCTGGGGATGGTAACTTGCTGTCGATTGGAGTTGCTCGGAGGCATAGAAGAGCTATGTTTGGGTCTGAGTTAGACCTCTTGGCTTTCTTCAGGGCTCTTTTGACGCTTTTGACTTGGCTCTCAATGAATCCATTACTACGTGGGTAGTTGGGAGAACTCGTCACGTGACTGAAACCATACTCCTCTGCAAACTGACGGTAACACCCTTGGAAGTGGGGCCCATTATCTGATCTCACGATTCTTGGAATTCCTTGTTCGCTGAAGATTTGCTTGGTTAAATCTGCTACACATTTGCTAGTGCTGTTACCCTTGGGAATTTTCCTGACAAACGGATACTTGGTATAGTAATCTGCAATCAAAAGGAATTCATCATCGTCAAGGTAAAAGATGTCAGTTCCTACTGTGTGCCATGGCCTTGGTGGTACTTCGGTTTGTATCAGAGGTTCCCTTGCTTGTTTAGGCTGGAGTTCCTCGCAAATTGTGCATGACTTAGTCATTTCTTCAATATCAATGTTCAGGTTCCTCCAAAACACTGACGATCGTGCCCTTAGCTTGGTCTTCTCTATACCTTGGTGGCTGGTATGCAGTTTGGATAGGATTTCTCCCTGGAGGGCCTGTGGAACAACAATTCGGTGACTTTTGAAGATCAGGCTGTCTTCAATGGACAGTTCTTCGCGAAAAGTCCAGTAAGGTCGTATCAGTGAAGGCAGTTCCCTTACTGTGGTGGGCCAGCCATTGTAAACAACTTCCTTGAGGGCAGAAAGCTCCGGGTCTTTCGCTGTTTCTGCTCGGATCCTTTGCAAACACTCGCTTGAGAATTGTGGGCAAACATCATGAATCTCCACATTTAGATCAGGGATTGGTATCTCCTCTTCAGGTGAGAGCCTTGAGAGAGCATCGGCTACCAGCACTTGTTTGCCTGGTCGATACTTGATAGTGACGTCATATGGCTGTAAGCGTAGAAGCATTCTCTGCAGTCTCGGGGGTGCTGACATCAAGTTTTTCAGCTGGATAGCCTCCAGAGGTTTGTGGTCGGACTCTGCAATAAAACTTCGACCATATAGGTAGGTGTGGAAACGCTCACATCCATAGACCACAGCTAGGAGCTCTCGCTCAATGTTAGCATAACGTGACTCAGTGTCCGTTAAGGCTTTGCTGGCAAAGGCGATTGGCTTTTTATCCTGCAGTAAGGCAGCTCCAAGACCTGTCGAAGAAGCATCAACTTGCAGGGTGACCTCTTTGGTTGGATCATAGTATGCCAGTGCAGCTTCTGCATTGATGGCATTCTTAATTGCATTGAAGGCTTGCTGATGGGCGGAGTTCCAATCAAAAAGACTATTCTCCTTAACTAGCTCTCGAAGTGGGGCTGTCAGGGTGCTGAGGTCAGAAATGAATGGGCTCATGTAGGTTGCCAATCCAAGGAATGCCTGTAATTCCTGTTTGTTAGTAGGGGGTGCCATCTGCTTCAGAGCTGATACCTTGCTAGGGTCTGGCTGAACACCATCTTCACCACAAATGACACCATAGAATTTAATCTTCTTCTGTTTAATCTTGCATTTGTCCAGGTTAAGCTTCAGCCCAGTATTCCTACATCTTGTCAGCATACCATGAAGGTGGTTATCGTGCTCCTGTTCTGACTTCCCAAAGATAAAAATGTCATCAGCAATTCCAATAGTGCCCTCACAACCTTCAAAGATCTGGTCTATCTTTGCTTGGAATACGTCCTGTGACATCTTGAGACCAAATGGCATGCGCAGAAATCTGTAGCGGCCACACGGTGAATTGAAGGTGGTTAAATAGCTCGATTCTTGGTCTAGCTCAACGTTCCAATAACCACATTTTGCATCAACAATGGAGAAGTACTTGGCACCACTTAGCTTTGGGAGAATTGCTTCCAGAGTAGGGATCACGTGATGTTCTCTGGAAATAGCTTTATTTAGATCTTTGGGATCTAGGCATATTCTCAGTTTACCATTTGGCTTTCTGCGGTACACCAGACTGTTCACCCAAGCTGTCGGCTCGCCTTCTTTTAACTTGGTAATAATCCCTCGGGACTCCATATCATCCAGCTCATCCTTTATGTCATCGCGCAAACTCAATGGCACGCGTCTTTGAGCATGGACAACTGGGGGTACAGACGGGTCCACGGTGATATGGTACTGACCCTGGAATTTCCCGACACCATCGAAACAATCAGGGTAACGTTTCACTAAGTCCTTGTCTTTAATGAGTGTAACTTGTTCAAGGGTGCGGTTGACGTTCAATGGTGAACCTTGCTGCACAGAACAGTTTAGAGTGACAAGGTTGAGCTCCAGGCATGTTGGCAGCCCAATAATGGCTGGTCCATCTGCTTCCGTGACAAAGAAAGTTGCTCCTGATTTCCTGCCGTTAAAGACACAATCAATCCGGCACTTCCCATGTTGCACCAGCTTGGCCCCTCCATAAGCAGTGAGCACTGTAGATGAGTGTTCAAGAACTCCTGGCTTGGGAAAGCCTTCCGATGTGAGATTCTCAGGATACATCCGGCGATACAGCCTCAAGGGAAGTATGTTTCCTTGAGCTCCTGTGTCTAACTTTGCCTTGAGCGCAGCTGGGCGACTACTGATGCTGTGTAGGTCAACGTTTACGGTCACAAAAACCTCGTTTGCAGGTTGAGCTTGAGGCCCAATAACATCAACTGTGATTGATTCAAATGTAATTGTTTCAAACTGATCGCTCAGTTCTCTTCTATTTCCATCTCTGCGTTTTCCACTCGCGGATCTTCGTCTGTTGCGTCGGTCTATACTCCTGGAGTGATGACGCGACCTAGGGTTTTCTCTGTTCCTTTGCCTGCCTCGTGTTCCTCCTTGATTTCTGGAGCGGCAAACCCTTGCCCAGTGATTTTCTTTCTGGCAATTTAGGCACACAGATCCATATGCGGGGCATTTCTTTCTGGGCTGTAAGGGATGATCCAGTCCGCAGTTAGGGCATTTTTTTGCCTTGTTCTCGCTCTCGTTCTCGTTAATTCCATGAATATCTTTGTTGCTTTCGCCATCTAACTCTTCCATTTGTGACTGGGTGGCTTCATAGGTCCTGGCGATGTCAATAGCCTCGTCGAGAGTAAGCTGCTCGCCTTTTTCCAGTAACCTTTCCTGTACTTTCTTGTGTTTGGTTCCAACGATTAGCTGCTCGATCAGGCGCTCGTCCGTCTCGTCGTTGTCTCTGAATCGGCACCTCGTGGCTTGATTTCGGCAACGTGTCAGGAAGACGTCGACAAATTCATCATTTTTCTGCCTGAGCTGTTGAAGCTGGTATCTGGCTAACCTGTGGTTCACTTTCGGCGCTACGTGTTTCTCAAATCGCTCCCATATTTTCGCTGGATTCGTGCTGTCTTCGGCTTCTGCCCAGGTCCAACTGTTGTACGTTTCTAAACCCTGCCTGCCATTCCACAATAAAATGAACGTGGCTTGTTCCTTAGGCGACTTCTTTGAGTATGGCCCGCTGAAAATCAAGTCGCAGTATTGCTTGAACTTGGCTAATTCATCCCGCAAGTCGGTGGCGTCCCAATTCATCTCCGGGGTTTTGAATCCCGCAGCAGTAGCCATGATGTGAAGTTTCGCTTCGGTTTAATTTCGGTTCGCTTCGGTTCGCTTTAATTTGCTTTTACTCCTGACACCATGTCGTAGCGATGAACCAAATAACCAGAGAGACATGAGTTTAGAACATCGTGTTTTTAACACACTCGAAGAACTAGAAGTAATATGCAATAACAAGAACAGCGTGCGAATTACTTATACGAACGTATATTCACACCTTCGTTCACGTGACCGGAAACTGCGAATATTTTCGAAACCGGAACTGAATATTACAGCTGTATTAATTTTTAAACCAGTCACTGGTCAATCTGTTGCTTTAATATCGAGCTCATCTAGAAAACTTTCTGCATACAATTAAGGACAATGACGCGATAACCAAACTTCTTGGTCTTAAGTCTGTGGAGACCGCGGGAAATAGGGGAGTTCAAACTCCCAGTTGATTAATTCACAAGGTGTGACCGGCATATAATTTGTTATATTCACTGTTTTATTAAACATCACAGAGGTAAATAGAAGACCTCAAAATCGTCGATTATGTAGTTCAAGGAACAAAGCTTGAAGCCAAGTGAAGCGTTTGTTCTTTTCGCGCTAATTTTGAT
>JAEMPF020020373.1:0-10073 GCA_022496165.2 Catalaphyllia jardinei | reverse complement strand
ACCAAGGACCTCTACAAAGTTGTAGTGAGTGGCGAACATTTCTTTTAATAGTGAAAATATGTGCCTTTGCTTGTCAGTCCGCGCCGTCAGTTGAAGTAAAGACAATACAGAGTAGACTTTTGGTCGTTCGTTTTTGTCATTCATCCTTTGTTTGTGTTGACCGTATCTCTACACCCTTTGCAGGTACAAGTCTCAGACGGTCTTCATAACAGTAGTGTTTTGCTGGAAATACGACTGACAGATGTCAATGATCGCGATCCGGAATTCAATTCCTCCTTACAATACTCAGCAGATGTGCCTGAAGTAAGCTTTAAGTTAATTATTTTTATCAGTGAGCTCTGAATGTTAATCATCATCATATGTACACGCACAGGAAGCCATGAACACGACCTCCCATCTCTGACGGTTCCTTGGAAGCCGAGAGGCTTTTACCTTTTTAGGTTTAGGGCCTGAAGCTCTACCAATGTACACTTCACGCAGATGGAATTAGGACGGCTTCTCTCCCTTTTACCCCCTTGTGTCCTTCCCTGAGTAACCTTAAATATTTTAGTGGTCTCTCCAACAACGTCTTCCAAACTAAAATGCGTTTTTCCAAACTTCGCAATTTGGTTGAAGAGACCCCATATTTAACAGAAGAAAATCTGTTTTCCGCACAATAAAGACAGTATTTCACGGTAAGCACAGTGCGAGTTCGAGTAGATTACTGATAACCCGACGAAACTGGGACTTTAAGCCATCATGATAAAATCTTACATTTATTCTGAACAGATGTAAGCACTAAAAAACTTCAGCCAGAAACTACACGCAGGTATCTGATCCAAAAATTAGCTACTTTTTATACAGTGCCAATCTAATAACACTCAACCAAAGGGTAATTTGGCCTCAAAAGATTCCTAACATTAACACTAAAAACTGTAACTGAACAAGTAAAATTTAAGAGACAATCTCCAATTCTACAATATTAGCTAATTTTGATATAAAATACTGACAACTAACTCCTAAGCACTCAGAAATTCTGCATCTTTATCCACTTTAGCGAAGGGATGCAGAATTTCTGCATCCCCATTTCTGCAATATTAGGTAATTTTCACACAAAATACAACTTAATCCTAAGCACTCAGAAATTCCACACTTAATCCATTTGAGCAAAGGGATACAGCATTTCTGCATCTCCATTTCTGTAATATTAGCTAATTTTCATAGGAAATACAAATAAACCCTAAGCACTCAGAAATTCTGCATCTAAATCCACTTGAGCAAAGGGATGCAGAATTTCTGCATCTCCACTTCTGCAATATTAGGTAACTTTCACACAAAATACGACTAAATCCTAAGCACTCAGAAATTCTGCATCTTCATCCACTTGAGCTAAGGGATGCAGAATTTCTGCATCCCCATTTCTGCAATATTAGGTAACTTTCACACAAAATACAACTAAATCCTAAGCACTCAGAAATTCTACACCTTCATCCACTTGAGCAAATGGACGCAAAATTTCTGCATCCCAATTTCTGCAATAAAACACAACTAAATCCTAAGCACTCGGAAATGCTTCATCTTAATCCACTTGAGCAAAGGGATGCAGTATTCTGGGCTCAGTGACATTCTTCCTGACAGCAGTCAAGTTTTGCAACAGCTTAGTGCGATTTTGTGTCCCTGTGCTAACCAGAAGAGCACTGCGTCCACTTTCTACAGCAGCTACAAATGCATTTCCTGTGAAAGGCAAAAAAACAATGAACACAATAATTATCAGTTTATAACACCTTAATTTCCCTTTACCCAAACAATCATTGTTCTCAAAGTACCAGTAATATTTGGATTGTAACGATGACAGCAAAAAATTTATTGATATCTTCTTGTAACCTAGTGGTTTTAGTTTTGATGTAGCCTATTCCAGGCGTTCAGTTAGATGAGGCTCAGCGCTTTTTATATTTTTTCGCGCGCCGATTTTCCGCGCTGCGCCCTGACTAACTCCCTGGACTAACTGGACGCCTGGAAGAGGCTAGTTTTGATGAAAATCTTTGAGCTTGCTGAACCTTTTTTTTCCTACAGCATGATATCTAAATATTCAGTACAAATTGTTTGGTGATTTTGAGTTTTAAGTTTTGAATCTCTTTTCAAGATGTCAACTTCGTGTGCAGTATCAGGTTATTTTATTTATGGATTATATATTTATGGTTAATTTCATTAATGATAAAATAATTCAGCAAAATGTTTGTGACAGCAGATCAAACATTTGTAAGTTGTGTTAACAATGCAAAACCGCAAGAGAAACGCTTGAAATTCTCATACCAATTCTATGTCTAGTTCAGTGTAAAACGGGGTTGACTTGGCTACACGACTTCTACGTTTCGTGACATTTGCCGTTATCTGTTGGGTCAATCGCGAGACAATTCCCGTCATTGTCGTGTAAAACACTTGCCAGATACAAAATTTTTGAGGGTGATCTTAGTCTCTCTGGAAAGTTAAATTCTTGCATACATGAGTCAAAAATCATGTAAGGTATAACGCAGTCCCCAATAATAATGGTTCGCTCCCAATATCGTCCTCTATCGCGCCAAAGTGGGTCGGTCGGAAGGTTGAAAGAAGCGGCAATCACAGCAACATCCGGATATTCAAATGAATATAACTTCAACTCACTGTACGCCCTCCTAATCAATTTCTCGTTGCTTACTCCCTTTTCTAGGATATTTCGAAGTTCAATATTATTCCTATGACTCTTTAATCGACTAAGCTCGTAACAAAACGTCAGCCACGTATTTATTTATGGTGGTTTAAGCACGAGTCATGATCAGATGCGGCCGATCACTCTGATTTCATATCAGGTAACAGCTTTGTTTCTAGCTCACCGTTGCAATTGTTGCTATTTTTGAGTGTTCACCCTTCACTGAAAGGCCAGTTTATTTTTCATACCTCCAGGTAGAAAGAAGAGGCCGTTGAAACGTTGCAAATATATAGGAAACAAATTTTGTCCTTGAGCCAATTTAGACTAACAAGAAGAACTAAAATCCTAGGGCTGAGGTACCCTTTTATAAAGAAAAGAATCTTAAAAAGTCTCACCTTCACAAGCTGCTTTTTGTTCTCTTCATGATATGTCGAGAAGCTTCGAACTTGTCCATACTCTTCACCACTAGGTTTGGAAAGAGGGCTACCACTTCTGTAATCTTTGGCGATGCCACCTTTTACTTTGATAGTTAACGCTTCCGTGCAAAATCGAACAGCAATATAATACAATCCCACTTCAAACAACGGCTCACTACAAACAACAAAGGGGCAGTATTTTTCGCGCACATGGGATATGTCACGATAGCCATGTGACAAGATTGAACCAATCACAGCATTTTTACTGATTCCCTGAGGGAATCATCCTATCTTTTCACTGGTTACTTCGAATTTGAACTCACTCAATTCAGCTTCCCTTGAGTTAATAGTGAGATGGAGTAACGGCATTTATTGGGAATCATTTATTTCTCATGGATACAAGCGACAGTACAGTATTGACAAGGACGAGCATTTTACAACTCTATCAAAACGTACGGGAGAAAACTTCTAAAGTACTCCTACTAAGAGTCGTGAGACGTCAAACTGAGACGTGGAGTCCAGCTATTCAAACGAAGGTGAGTCAATGTGGAATGTGTAATGATCAATTTGTCCATTGTTCAGTGGAAAAATAGCAAAATCCTCATGCGTGTAAGCCCAAAAAATAATCATAATAATAGCGATAACAATAGAAAATGTTCTCCGATTCTCCGAATCGGTTATATTTCCACTTCATTGAGTAAACAAGAGTGTCTGTTGTAGTCGCGCTATGCCTTGTTCTTCAAAACCTCCCGACACATGTCAACGATCGACCCAAGGAGATTGCCTGTGCCGAGCGGTGCATTTTGGTGATTAAGAGGGGTGAATTTTCTGCAACATTCCGCTCTCTCTTAAAGATGAAGACTGTTAACTGGAAAATACCCTATCAGCTGAAATGTGAATAGCTAAATGGACCTTTCCACGGTGTGAATAATAACGACATCTTAATTTGGCGCGGGGAGGAAAACTAAAAATAACTATTAGAATGTATCGGATTTTCGCCGACTTTGAACCGCTAAAACGTCTCTAGAAAGAGGCGGATTTCGAACATTGGCCACTCTATTAAGTCGTTTGATTGATGTCATTCGTTCAACATTAAATAGGCCCATTTATTTTATCTGCAACTTGACAATCGTGTCAAAGAAACTAAAATCAGTACATCATATAATGTTGGCCCTTCTTGTGGAGCTCCTTATGTTTGATAAGGTCAAAGAAGAAAGATATATATATATTTTAGGTTACTATAATTTCAATCTTGATTTTCTGGAACTTGAAGATTAAACAATTTAGTACTGGTTTGCTGTTGCTGATAATAATCATGTTGAAAACAGACTTCGAAACAGTGAAATCTTTGCTGTTCTTCATAACAGCACTGCAATATAATTGACAGCAATGCATAGAGTGCTTTTCATTTGATTGTCAAAAAACCACGACTAAAGGAATTAATCTGACGGGTCACAACAATAAGCAGCAGAATACAAAACAATTCAAGGCAAGATGATAATTACTTTCGACACTCAATGTGATTTAAGGCTGGTTTTGTCTAGCACACAAGCATAAGCCCAAGTTAGAACAGCAGTGACATAAGCATATGAGCATAAGCAGAAACATAAAAAGAACAAACTCAGTTATTTGTCTTGTGCTGTTTTCACCAGTAAGGCGCTTGAGCTCGAGCATGTTACTGGTGATCTGTTTGTGCTTATGCTTGTCCTTGGTGAAAACAGCAAAAGACGAATAAGTGGGTTAGTTCTTGTTATGTTTTTGTAAATGCTTGTGCTTGTGCGTATATGCTAGAAAAAGCGGCCTGCAGGGTTGCATGTTACATTAATACAGTAAGCCTAAGGTCAAATAAGGGAATATATGGACTCGTTTTACCAAATATTTACACTTACTGGTAGTGATTCTCATGAACAGTCAGTATTAAATAACTTAAGTTTGTATAATTATATTAATACCTTACAAGATGTTGATTTGTAACTTATGATATTATTAAAAATTCCTTACAATGTAGATCAAGTTGAACTTTCTCCCAGTTGGTCACATGCATAACGAAATCGATGGGGTATATTCAAAGCACGTGGACAAAACTGATGTGTACACTGTGGATGGTAAGTATGATATCTGTTGATTTTGTTGAGAGGGTAACTACATGTATGGTATTTCAAACAGGGAAAAAGCTCAGTTCAGTTTATTTATTTACCTAGCCAAAACAAGATAAACAATTAAATGGTGAATTCCACTTCAGTAATACTGATTGAGTCAACAGTCAACTGGCTTAGAACATAAAAGTGAATCTGGGAAATAAATAAGACAATTATAATAAACGTTTCTGTTGAGAGACTAAAAACAGGCTCAGTGAATTCAATCAATGAACACTATGTGGACAATAATTGTTAGTAGAATACCGAGCTACCATAACCTTTAAGTGTTGACTCCAACTCAGAGAATTTGTGTGGAGAAAAAACCCAGGGTTTTTAAATAAATGATGACATCTTTAACATTGAACCTTACGTTCCATGGTCTCATGCTTGCAGCTAATCAAACAGTAATAAGTGAGTGTTTAGCTTCTGTTTGCTCATACAAATGATACATGCAGATGCAATGCATAATTTTCTGACTATCATCAAAGTCTACCCTTTCTTCTGGATGCCGCCTATGACATTAAAAAGTGGTTGGCACCCCATGCAGAACAGCTTTATGACCCCACACAGCCAAGGTGCTTTAAATGTGTCAGATATTCCTCTGGGAAGTGCAAATGCTTTATCGCAATTATTCAAACATGCAGTGAGAGGGTCCGACCTGTAATTGTGCTGAAGGTCTACTAATGGCTGTCATGTGTTGTAATATTGAGTGCACCTTTATACTGAAGATGAACTCAATATTACAACACATGACAGCCATGAGCTTAGAGTTATGTCAAGGGAAAAATCAATGCTTGGGGTTTAGAAAAACTCCTATTAACTAGAATTCAGCCATTTTTCTAGGAGAAGTTTAATAAGTAAATGTGAGACCATTGTGTTCTTGTAGTATTCACTCACGAGTTTTCGATCACAGCATACATTTATTTCCTGTTTTTTTTTTCCTTATGTACTATTTAGTCACGTTTAACTGGAAGACCTACTAGTCTTGTTCAATCCACATTGAATAAAATTGACGCTGAAGGTCTGAGGCCTGACCTGAACAAATTTCAAGATCACTATTTGGAGAAGGCAGCATCATTTTGGACCATTGTGAGTGGAGAAAATTAATGACTTTGAAGCTTTGCCTGAAGAATGGGAATGACCTCTGGATACACTCCAATCTGCTGAGAAAGTTTTGCCCACCCCTGTTGACCATGAAGTTGCAGCCAACAACAAGGAAGCACTTAAGTGAAAAGTATGCTTTGTTAAAAAGGCAGTCACAAGAAAAGGAAGGACAGTAGACGATTTTAAATTCATTTTTCACATCTTTGCCAATGCAAATTTTTTGCTTCCACAACTACTTTAGCTCATTGTAGAGAGTGTTTTAATTTTCACTCATCATTTACCAAGATGCAGAATTTTTGCATCCATCCTTGGTTTAGCTAAAGACACAAGGTCAATGTGACTGAATTTGCCATTTACCAAGATGCAGAATTTTTGCATTTATCTTTGCATGATTTGGCTTATTCGCAGAGGAGGTCCGTCACCAATCCCAGAGGCCATTGCAAAATACCCATAGTGCCTTGCGCATATAAACTATATTATCGTTTTCTTGTGACGTCATCATTCGAAAACTATTGAGCTCCTGATAGCATTATGGCGGCGTGTCGTCGAACTCTCGAACAAAATCAAGCTTCATTTCTGAAGAATTCTTCGCTTGTTTATGTTCATTGTGTTTCGAAAGATAACTTCCCAATTGGTTTGGCGCATTTCAGTTGTGTGAAGCTGATTTGTAGTGAAATTCACCTGAGTTTTATCGACAAAATGACTAAAAGACGTGTTGTGTTGGTGCCTGTTGTTGTAGATGGAACGAAGATTGACGATATATTTGAAGACGTTAAAAGCCCGGCTCTCATTCGTATTCTTTCTTCGTGTGATACAGAGGTAAGAAAAAGCTTTTTGTGGACTGTATTTATTTATCAAAGGCCGAGTCGAGTGGGCTGCGCGTTGAGAAGAGCGGTTGTAGTTTACATCGTGCGTTTTTCTCAGATAGCTTTATAGCCACCGTAAATCAACATACAGCAAAATTATATTTAGTAATGTTTACGCTCCATATAGACAGATATTTCACTTCAAAACTGCTTAAAACGAAACGAAATTTCCTTGCAAGTCACAACTGTATAAAGCTAGATCGAGTGTTAGAAACTATCGAAACTCCTATCATGATTGAAATATTTTTGGTGGCTTTTCTTTCTGAATAATTTCTGATCTGTCGATTTTGAAAGATGTTATAACTTTTCCCTACCATGTTTGTCTGGATTTCTGAGTTGTAGTGGTAGTTTTGTTTAAAAATATTTTGCACATTTAATAGGGTACATTATAAAGTAAGCCTCATGGAATACTATTTTTCACATGCATTTGAAGTGAATGAGGAAACTCACCATTGAATTTTTTTTTTTTAGTTCAGTGATGAAGCCGATCTTCGAGATGGTCGTATGAGTGCCCATTTAATCTGGTCATTTGTTTTGCCAGCACCTGCTTCAGTCCAGGTACCACCAACAGTTGTGCCTCCAACTGGAGAGATTGACATTCATCTGCCACCTGTAGACCTTGAGGTTACAGCAAACTGTACCTGCTTTAATGGAATGCAGCAATGTTTAAGTTCCTTTCTTGACCTTGAGGACCTTGATGAATTGGATGCTATTTCTGTAGCAGCGGATATTGAAGTTGCATCCAACCCTCAAGTACAGATGATTTAGAAGATGAGTTAGACGCGAGTGTCAGTGACGAGGAACTGAATGAAGCAACTGAAAGTGTGATGTACTCCCAATATTTTACTATAAAGGGAGCAGCATGGGAGGACAGATACCAGGATTGCCTAAAACGTTGTTCCAGTAAACTTCTTCATAAGGGAGAAGTCAAAGTAAGAGCCAAACCAGAGCCAGGAAATATTCGGGACAAAAATGCTATCAAGTTTGAGGCATTTATCGATGGTGACTGCCACATTCTGGGTTATTGTGCTCTGGCAAAAATCCCAAAGTTAAAGAAAGCTTTGCAAAACAAGGAAATTACAAACATAACAATTGCTAACCTGAGAAGGAACTGGATACACCAAGTGAAAGACTTCCGATTCTCAGGAGGTGTGAACATTGTGAAGAAAGGGATTTGGGAAAAAGATGATTCTCGAAATACATACAACTCTAATAATTTATGTTAAGCTGGACAGACTTTGTGTACCAGGCCTGAAGTACAAGATTTTCACATTGCTAAAAAATGACGCTTTCATTCCAAGGCATGTACACTTGTAAACAGAAAAGTGTGTATTTTATTTTAGCCTGATTCTCTAGAAGAATAGAACTGTTTACATAATTAAAAAAACAGGCTGGGTTGTTCAAAGCCCGATGAAACTAACACGAGATTAGCCAGAATTTTGATTTGACTTTTGTAGCTTTGCTGTGAGGTTGTCTGTTTGTTCTGTTCGTTCTTCAGTTTTGAACTTGACTAAAACGTAAGCAGTAAGAAAAAACAGTTTTATAACTTTTAATCCTGGGTTAGTGTCAATTGGCTTTCGAACCACCCGGCCCAAGAGTTTTATTATTGTTTGATTTTTTCATCATATTTTATTGATTGTATCGATGCAAGATTTGTGATGTCTATGTTCCCCTTATTGGACACTTTTTCACTTCAAATTTCTGAGGACAGAAGTATTTCTCTGTTAAATTAAATTCAGTGTCATCTGAACAAATTAGAAAATTGCTTCATTCTTTATTTGAAATGTTTGTAGTTTTTATATCTACCTTTTCAAATTGGTGTGAAAAGAGTAATTGACATTGGCAATGTTTAGTTGTACTCAAACAAGAGTGTAAATTAAATAAATTGATCACTCTTTAGTTCCTGCTTCATGACCTTTCAGTCCCAGCATGGAATCATTATAATTTTATTGCCCACTGATTGATTTTCCTTTTCAGAATTTCATGTCAATCATGACAATACAGTCAACTTTCTATAATTATATCCACCTTTGCATCTGACCACATTCGCAAGAGAATACTGTACATTATAATTATTAATACATGGATTTGAAATTGGCGAAGATCTTCAATTGACATCTTGCTATAATACAAGGTATATTCTCTCAGTCCTTTGGGATTCACATAACAACAAAAGAAGTTGGCCAAAATTATTTTGTAAAGATACATAAACAATGGCCACCATTTGGCTTGAAAATATGCTCAGATAATTGTCTGAGGACATTATCTGTTCTGAGAAGCAAACAGTTTTCCGAGAGCGAAGCTCAAGGAAAACTGAGCTACGAGGAACAGATAATGTCCAAGGACGAATATCAGAACATATTTTCGCCCCAAATGGAGGCTATTGTCTTAATTATCCTTCAAATCTTTTTCGCAACGCACACAGTTTTGAAAATTGGGGGATATTCTCAGATATCCCCCAGTTTTGGCTGGGGGACATTCGGTCACGTGACGTGTTTAAAACCAATCGTGCGCGAGCGAAAAGATTTGATGGATTATAAACCAGGTTATGAAGTCAATTAAAGACCCTCCACAAGGTCAACACTACAGGAATTGACAGCTCTAAGGACTGTTTTGGGCAGGAAAACAATAAATTTATTCCAAATACAAGGAAAGTAATTTTCAGGAAGTTTGAGATGTTTGTGACAATTCTCCTGAAAAGGGACAATTTTTGTGATGACTTTTTTTTTACACATAACATTGCTCAAACAGCATTTGTTAGAGTTGCCACCTCCTTTAAGTACTTTTTACATCCTAAAAAAAAATACATGGAAAACTTGTCAGCTGGTTACTGAAGGACAAGTCTGTACTGTGATACTGCACATGAATGCAGATGATGCTTCTA
>JAEMPF020020372.1:7500-10076 GCA_022496165.2 Catalaphyllia jardinei | reverse complement strand
AATACAATGTTTACCCTACGCTAACCTACAACACCTTTCTTTTTTTTTCCAACAACAATACGCTACATACAACTTACGGGTAACTACAACACTTATACTGATGCTATTTAATTACAACTGATTTCTACAGGATATATTCTATTTAATTTACCTAACTGCTGAGGTGGAAATTTTTGTTTGTTTGTTTGTTGTGATTGCGAGATGTAGAGGACAAATTGAAACTAAACGAAACCTTCTATTTTCAACATAAAATTTAGTTTCCGGACAAAAGCATCCCAATTACAGGCACGTTGATTGATTTTCTGAAAATGAAAGTAGAATTTGGCATAGAGGAGACAGGAATTTAGTTGTTTAATTTTATTATCGTTATCAGTAGTTGCTCCGCAGAGTATTTCTTTTGAGTTTAATGTGATGGAAGAGTTTTCCTTTTCATTAAACCACCATAGCACTTTCCGGAAAAAGTCGACTGCAATTTGACAATCTAAGAAAGAGTGTAGTAAAGAAAGAGTCGTCATCCCCGCAGTAATGACAGCTCTTTTTGTCTTCAATTCCGTATAAATGTAATTCTTTCTTTGTGGTGACAATTCGATGAGCAAGTTTATAGAAAAATTCCTTTAATTTATTTTGCTTACTAATAGACTTTATCCGCTTAAAAATTGTGCTCCAAGAGAAAGTGAACAGTGGAAGGTCGCGTTGCCACTTGTTAGGGCCATTTGCCCAAGGTTCCTTCTTGTTCAAAAAAAGCCAATAGTAATCTTTACATGTTAATTTGGATAGGTCGATCAACAGCGACGGTGACAGCTGAAAAGTAGAATTCCCTGGAGTAAAAATTGAATTGGTGCCAAGAGATTCTCTTGCCTTTTCCAGCAGTCGTTTAGGAATAGCCGACAGAATTTGAAAATAGGTGAGAAAATTTGACTTAACTGAAAATTTCCGACAAAAATCTGCAAAATTCAAGTACATTCCATTAGAATCGAGAATGTCAAACCAATCCTGATAAAACACAGTTTTACTACCTATTTGTATTTCTTTGTTGTTAAAAATGATTAATGTTATTTGCCGGCTGGGAGGTCCGTATTGTGAAAAACTGTGACCGAGGTCTTGAAAATGCTGCCCGAGGCCGCAGGCCGAGGGCAGCATTTTCAAGCCCGAGGTCACAGTTTTTCACTGTACGGACCGACCCTAAGCCGGCAAAAAAAACATATTTATTTTTCCCTGCGGTAAATTGGCTTACAAGTGGGTTCTTTTTAGCAACTTTGTCATTGGATTGGCTTACGCGCCGTGTGCAAACCATCGTAAATGATCTAAGAGCGATTGAGCGAATAACTCAGACACTAGACAAAGAAAGATGTATTAAAGAACAGATTTATTTAGAACTACTTAATGTTAGATGTATTTAGTGCACCAGTTAAGCTGTCCAAAATTGTTTTTCCGGTGTGAAATTTCGAGCAAAGTTTGAATTATATACGACGTACCAAAACAATTTCTGTCAGTCGTTGTAAAGAAACTAACGAGCGAACAAAGGGGGTAAGTTTCTAAAGAAACTGTGGTGCTGCGTCGGTGGGAGTATTACAAGATAATTTGGTTTTATCAACTGAGTTGATAATGTGAATTAGCCACCGTAAAGAGATTCAGAAGCTGACGTTTAGAGCGCTAGCCCTTCGTCGGAGCGAATCGAGGAACTCTGGCTAGCGCTCGAAACGTCAGCTTCTGAATCTCTTTACGGTGGCTAATTCACATTGTCAACTCAGTTGATAAAACCAAATTAACGAGCGAACAAGCGAGTAACTCCGATACAAGACAAAGAAAGATGTATGAAAGGACATATTTATTTCGAACTACTTTATGTTAGTTGCATCTAGTTCACCAGTTACGTTTCCAGAATTGTTTTTCTGGTGTGAAATTTCGTGCAAAGTTTGAATTGTCACTACCAAAACAATTTCCGTCAGTCGTTGCAAATCACTCGAAATCAGACTTTTCTACCGTAAATTGAGTAGGAGAAAGCGGCGAAATAAATTAAGTGTATTCCACAGAAACTCTGTTAAATACAGCAATGACCAGAGAGGTAAACTCGACTGAAATAGGTTCACTTTTTACTTGAAATTTTACGGCGAGAGAAACACAGGGTTACCCGCCATCACAGTGCCGACCTACAAACAACCAAACAAACTCTCATAACTTCAAAACACTCGATTGAATTTACTTACAGTGGCTTTCGTTGCCATTTAAAAGTGAATAGAGATAAACTTGCGTTGATTAATCGTCGCTGGAAGTGTAAAAAAGGCAAAAGACTGACGATTACCGCTAACTTTTGAAGCGAAAATTAGCAGCGGTCCGTAACTCGGGGTCCGTATGGGAAAATCCGGACCCCTGGAACGCGCGCAATTAGCCAATCAGATTCAAGGAATTAGAAATACGGACCGCTGAGAAGCTGGAGAAAAAAAAATATCGGTTATTTGGCATCGATCTGGCCACCCCATTCTCAATTTCTACTTAATCCAATAAAACATTTATAACAGGTCGCGTGACCCAACTAAAAAGTGAGCTGACGCCGTTATGTTTGGTATCGTGGCCAT
>JAEMPF020020371.1:0-10077 GCA_022496165.2 Catalaphyllia jardinei | reverse complement strand
TTATAAGTTACCCAATTTGTTACCAGCCTTAAGCTTTGGAGTATTATTGTTTCTTAATTACCCAGGATTCAATGCTACCTTTACAAATCTCGGATCGAGTGGAAGAAATGGTCCAGCGTCAGACTGCAGTCGCTATAAAGGTCAGGATCATGAAGGTCAAGTTACACTGTCCAACGGTATTCAACAGTGGACTGTGCCATACACTGGTCAATACAGTATAGAAGCAGTAGGTGCAGCAGGGGGATACAGCGAAAAACAGAGCGACATTCAGTACGGAGGAAGAGGTGCCAGAATGGCGGGCACTTTTAACTTACTTAAAGATGAACTGATTCAAATTCTTGTTGGTCAAGAGGGAGGAGTAGGAAATGACACACAGATTTCCGGAGGTGGTGGAGGAACATTTGTCGTGAGAGGAAGCAATACATCTTTGATAGTGGCTGGAGGCGGTGGAGGTCTCAGAGCTGTAACATCAAGACACCAGGGATGTGATGCCAGCACAAACACGTCAGGAAATCCTGGGTACAACTCATGGTCAGGGGGTAGCAATGGAGGCGGTGGAACAGCTGGTAATGGTGGGCCGTCAGGTGAGAGTAATAACAAGAACCATTATAGTCACTTCACCAAAGTCACTTTCCATTGCACACATTTTAATATTGGACTTCAGTTGATTCATCGGCTTTGAATATCTATCTCAAATACTTCTCGATGTTGGGAAAATCCTCATTGGCAGTTCAACTTTAAGGGTCGAAATACATCTTTCAAATTTCTGAATCTACCGAAATTTGGTTGACAGCAACAATAAACGCAACTATTTCATTTGTTATTAAAAAGTACAGAAATTATTGTTTGGAAACCCTTATTCTTTATCGTTTGTAGATAACCAAATAATCTCTTAAGGAAAACCTTCATTGCGAGCCACTGCTAAATTTGGAACATTAAATATACGGCGTATGGGAACGAGTCAGCTGATTTTATATTTTCAGGTGGCGGCGGCAGCGGCGGCGGCGGCGGCGGCTTTTACTCCAGCGGGAGAAATGGAATGACGGGTGGAGAAGGGGGTAAAGGATTTCTTCAAGGAGGAGTTGGTGGAGAATCTAACCTGCGCGGGGGTTACGGTGGCTTTGGAGGTGGAGGTGGTGGTGGTGGTGCCGGTAAGGGTGCAGGAGGTGGTGGAGGGTACTCCGGGGGAAGCGGTGGGAGTAATAAAGATGATCCCTGTGGAGGAGGAGGAGGTTCCTATAATTTTGGAAATGATCAGGAAAATGATTGCTGTTACAATACAGCTGGTCATGGTCATGTGATCATTACATTACTGTAGAAAAGGTAAAGCGTGTACCGCTGTATTTCTAGCTATTTAAGTGTTATAAAATTAGCTCAGGAGCCATAATCAGGGACGGAGACTGTAAGCGCGCGCCATTTCTAGTACTGGGTTGTCCCTATAACATGGGACAATTTTTCTATTTTTAGAACAAATTGCATCATCGCTTGTAGGCTTTTGTACATTATGCCAACATCGAGCATTTTAGTGGCATTTTCTAGTAAAATTAATATTATTTCCACAGAATATAGAATTAAAACTATTTTTTCGAGAAAATGAAGACTTAACTTAGCCTCTTAAGTATCACAGAAAGGGGGCAAAGGATTAACAGAACAACAGATCATTTTGAGAATTATCTTTTGGTGTATTAAAATTAAACTTTCACATACGTTGTTGTTAACTTGTTATACTAAGTACACGTTTTTGTTAAGCACTACGAACTATTAATTGCGTTGAGACGTTTAAATTATGAAAATTTGAAAACCCCTATGTATGAGCTTTAACCGAGCATTTTAGTGACTATTTTGGGGGAAACCGAGCAATTTAGTGAACAAAAATGGAGCATTAAGGTGGAGCATTTTAGTGGGGAAATAAAAGCATTAAAACCTAATTGCTTGTTGCACAGGCACGTACATGCTGGGATGATTTTTGCGGATGTAGAGCGGTGGAAATGGCGTCCGATATTATCAATTTTTTTTGTGCTTTTGGCGTACATCTCAATACGTTTTATGTCTCCTGTAATGGTCCTTGAGTGTTTTCGTAAGATCCTCAATTTCAAATTTGAGTGAAGTAAGACTGTGTCGAATTCAAAACACCCAATCGGACTTGCAAGAACTCACCGGTGGTCAGGGCACGAGGCACGTAGGACTACAGCCAAAAAAAAAGGTTACGGTGGCGTTTCATATGAGTGCAACTTACAAAGTAGTTCGAAATATATCTGTTCTTTAATACATCTTTTCTGTCTAGTATCTGAGTTACTCGTATGTTCGTTCGTTAGATTTTTTACGAATGGTTTGTAAACGGCGCATAAGCTTATTTCAGTGACAAAGTTGAGTAAACAAACCCTTTTGCGAACCAACTTACCGCAAGAAAAAAAAGAGTTAGAGTCGGTCCGTATAGTGAAAAACTGTGACCTCGGGCTTGAAGATGCTGCCCTCAGCTTGCGGCCTCGGGCTGCATTTTCAATACCTCGGTCACAGATTTCCCCTATACGGACCTCCCAGCCGGCCAATGACGTATGTATATATTTATTATTCATTCAAATTATTTCCCCGTTTCTGATTGGTTAAAACCGCGCGCATAATTCACTATAACCAGCTGCTGTTTACTGAATATTGAACCAATGACGTCAAAAATGCAGCCCGCTGCAAATTATTGAACCGATGACGTCAAAACGACATCAAAAGTGCAACCCGCTGCAGATTATTGAACCCTTGACCGAGAAAACCTGGGGATAAGGCTGTTTTATTTTTTTGTGAGCAGAAAAACAAAGAGCGAAATGGCGAAACTCTTTTAAGAACGGGGAAATACACCCTCCGAGATCTGCTGAATTCTTCGTATCCTACGAAAGACGAATTCAATAATTGCTAAATATCATAGGTGCGCGCGGATACCAAAACGTACGGACTCGTCCCTAATTCCGGCTCCTGATTAGCTATAATTTTCCGACGGTAACTATCTTTGACTCCTCCTCTCTGTTGATATATTGAGAAGCATTGATCACTTCTTTTAAGTAGAACGTATTTCGTAGAGCGCTCAACTCAATTGATTTGGGAGCATCAACTATAACTTCAAACCTCGGCCTTGCTGTATTGACCTCGCTATCGCTCAGTAAATATTGGAACCTCGCTCTCGGTTATTAAGTAGTTATTATTATGATCATGATCATGATCATTATTATTATCTGGAGAACTGGCTAGAAAATCCTAGGATTCTTTCAACTCTAGGCTTTATATAGAGTACAATTTTTTTTTCTCTATTTAGTAATATTAGTATATGTATGTACAAGGCGAATAAAAGGTTGTTGTTGTTGTTATTATTATTATTACTATTATTATTATTTTCATTATTATTCGTAGAAGAAGTGACTTGGAATAACATTTGACGATAAAAACTTGCGACAAAACGTTTGTTAATAACATTGTAAGATTTAAAAAGTTAAAAACGATAAAAAGCTATAAAAGCTAAAACCGACGACGTTTCGACGTTAACCTAACGCCATTATCAAGTCAAGAATGTATAAAAATAAGTTTTATAAATACTAAAACGAACAATAAGAGAAAATAATTTACAGATTAAACAAAACGTTTCGCACGTATGGAGTCCGATTGCACGTTCAAATTAGGTTTTTATCGTCAAATATTATTATTACTATTATTATTATTATTAGACCAAGTAAGACCACGGTTTATAATGTTTGTTGCGTGGTCCATGTAATTAATACTTTAAGCTCCCCCTGCAGGTCAGTCAGAATCGAGTAATTTTGTCCTGTATATTATTGTTGTCAATATCACAAGTTTGTTTAGTCATCTAAGAATCCGCTTGCATCGAAGCATAAACTATACCGTCAGTGAGAATCGAGTAATTTTGTCCTGTATATTTATTGTTGTCAATATCATAAGTTTGCTTAGTTATCTTGCTTGCACCGAAGCACAAATTATACTGTGTATTACATTTTTCTTTTGTCATTGTAAAACGATTCATAAGTTTTTTATGTTTCTTTTTCTTTTTTTTCTGATCCAAATTTTGTAGTTATAGTTTAGTTCGTAGGTCCTCATCGACTTTTTTATAATTAGCTGCCTTTTATTGACCTACATGACAAATAAAGTACGTGTATGTATGTTTGTATGTAAACGAGTTTAAAAGCTGTTTAATTAGTGATGCATAACATGCTTTTTACATTAGTTACTTGTAAGTTAAATAAATTTCTAGTTCCCAACACGAGGCTTGTTTTGAATTTTGCGTAAGATCTAGGCTTTCAGTTATGGTGATGATTTTGAATTTTTTAAAATGTTGTTCAGCTAAGCATAATTTAGATGGTGTAAACGAAATAGTATAACCTATAAGAGCATCATAGTACTGGAAACTTTATGGGCAGATATCATTAAAAGCAAGTTGTCCAGCCTGAATTTGTGTCCTTCTTTTCCGAAGTAGTGCTACTATTGTGTGACTTCTGTCACTTCGCACCAGTGATTCAAAATGGATTGATGTTTCAGTTGGTATAATCAATATTTCCACGGAAACGATAAGACAAAACAAAAGAAAATCGGTGAAACCGTGAATTTTGCGCAGACCAGATGTGATATGGAAAAGCAAATACCAGTATCTTAAACTATGGTGTACGGCAGTACATGTACAACATATGTTTGATTTCGAGAAAATCGCGAAAACAACAAAATCACAAAAATGTGGCACATGCTTGAAAAATTGATTTCCTCCATCTTTTGCAAAGAGATACCCCATGATGACTCAATAAATGTGGTATATTTTGTTCAGGAGGGAGCGCAGACTTGGCCCCGGCCTGCCCCTGCCCGGGGGAGCGCAGACTTGGCCCCGGCCTGCCCCTGCCCGGGGGAGCGCAGACTTGGCCCCGGCCTGCCCCTGCCCGGGGGAGCGCAGACTTGGCCCCGGCCTGCCCCTGCCCGGGGGAGCGCAGACTTATCTGAGCTTTGATATTCGGAACAGTAATCTTGGGCAAGAGTCCAATAGTAGACTGCGATCCAAGATGGCTAAATTTTCTGATATGTTGCTTTCGATTGCCTGGAGAGAGGGAAGAAAACAAATATTTAGTTAAGACTTTTTTAAACTCAGTCAACTGATAAATTTGAAGTGTATGTTCTAAAGTGCACGGCAGATAATATTTCTAAATTGGTTAATGGTATAAGGTTAACCTTGATTTAATGATGATTGAAAAGATTTTTTAGGACGTTTTACGTTGTGACATTCTTCCCTCAACCTAAATGTTTTCAGACCCCTAATTGTAATTCGAACAACAAAATGAAAAATGTAAGATGTTCCTGTCCATAATAACTCACCCAACAGACCTGCGACCACAAAAAGCTTACAATCTAACGGTAGTCTCAATACATAATCATTAACGAAATTTTACAGTGCACCTATACTTTGTTGATGCAAGTTGTGGCATTTAGTGGACAACAAGACAACGGTACGCTTATACAGTAATGGTACCGAGACTTGCCAATTTTGCAATTCGAGTACGATTTTTAACACTCTTGGGCTGAAAAAAAATTAAAAAATCATTCTCTTCTTAACTGAGCTAAGATATTTTTCTAACAGTCATCTGAAGCCAGAGGTTAAGCTTTGCAAACTGCCATTTGATGAATACATTCAGAATCTCACGAGCTGTCTTGCAGCATATCCAGTTACTCATCCAAGAGTTGGCATGCAGAAGACACGGCAACTTAAAGTTATTTTTATTCACCTTGGTTTACTTATGATTGTTTGTTGAACAGATAACTAACTCAAATCCTTGCTCGTAGTCAAGAGAGTTTTATCATAATTACCAAAGTTCTTGCCGTCAAAGCAATAATGTAATATTTTCTGTTAATTAACAATTAGACTACGAGCCCGAGTTTTCTGCGAGCACATAGTCAACGAGGCACAGCCGAGTTGACTATCGCTCGTAGAAAACGAGGGCGAGTAGTGTAATTGTTTTCGTATAAATTTACCATAGTCTCATTGCATAAAAAGAAAAAAATGTCAGGTAACGCGTAGAAAAGAACTGTTTTATCATGTTACATCAGGTGCAAGCGTGATGCGCGATGTGCGCTGATGCGTAACTGTTGACTATCAACACCGATAGAAAACGGTAATATAGCCAATCAAATTCATGGATTCACAATAGACTAGGGTAAATTTATACTAATGTATTATCATGTATTTCTATTTCACTTGGTAGCGTAAGAATGAGTTGATAAAGAAGCGCTATTTATAACGAAAAGGTTTTAGCGATATTTACCACTTACTTAATCGGCTTTGTTCTCTATGGAAAATAAGCCAGCCACTACCTTTTTCCTCACTGAGCTATGTATGACAGGCGCCAGGTGGCTTATGGCCGACCGGGTTGGTGTCCATCTCAAGGCAACCTTAGCAAGTATGTGACTAGGCCATCGGATTTATTTGCAGTTGATTTCCATGGCAACATTCCAGCAACCAGTTTTACTGTCAACAGATCCGGGATTAATAACATTTTTCAATACTTGGAGCCATCGAGGTCAATTTTCTTCTTTACTTAATGTTTCTAATCAAAGAACTGTTTCAAAAGCCAATTGCTCTTTTGTTGGCAAACGAGTCGCAATACTGCTAGCCTAACGAGTTTACAAATTCCTGTATTTGTGAGGTGAATGAAGATTCTAATTTAACTTCTTTTTCAACGCAAGGCCGGGGGGGATACTTAACAAAGTTTAATACGGGGAGGCTCCGCTCCGAGGTTCAACCGCTTACCCTTTTAGATACCATTTTGGCAGAAAAGGTACCCCTTTTATGTAGCTTTTATTGAAAAACGATGCCCCTTTCACATACCTACTTTAGGAAGTTTTGTTCTCATTTTCATGTAGTGCTCAATAAATAAACGGATACAGCCGTAAAGGGTGTCTAGTCGAACTATTATAATTAAAAGCCCTTTATTACCTAAATGACCGATTTCCTTACCCTTTTACATGCCTCAACTTGTGAAACCCCTACCCTTTTATATACCTAAAGCCTGAAAAAGGTACCCCTTTCGGGCGGAGCCTCCCCGTATAGGCCATTATAGGGAGTACCCCCGGGGAGGGGGGGGGGGGGCGCAAGGGCCCTTAAGAAGAGAGAAAAAGGTAAATTTAGCCAGTCACATTTGTCTCCTGGGTTAATTGCAACCAAAAATATGTCCTAACACAAATCCTATGGCAGAGACTCGTCCACTAAAATTACGCAGGCGTAGGGTAAAATTACAGGCGACATTCACTCATTCTGAAAGTGAAGAGTGATCAATAAATTGACCCAATGTGTGGCTTCATAGCTCAGTTGGTAGAGCATCGCACCGGTATCGCGGAGGTCATGGGTTCGAATCCCGTTAAAGCCCTGATTTTTTTCAGGCTTCTTCTTTCTAATTGCTTAAATTTGAAAATTTACTGCGATGATCACTCTTCACTTTCATCTATATCCGCAGTACAAATATGAATGATTTCATGTATACTTCACATCAATTCACAGAATTCACTGCACTGGAAGATATGAACTCAATAAATTGACCTTGCTCCCAATGTGTGGCTTCATAGCTCAGTTGGTAGAGCATCGCACCGGTATCGCGAAGGCTTCTTCTTTCCAATTGCTTAAATTGAAAAATTTACTGCGATGATCACTCTTCACTTTCATCTATATCCGCAGTACAAATATGAATGATTTCATATATACTTCACATTCACTCATTCTGATATCTATCACATCCCTTTGTTTATTAATAATTGAAAGACCAGTTCTAATGTCACGTCTGAATGCCCCACTGAATCTGGGCTTACCTGCAACACTTCAGGGGCGGGTAGATTGTAGATAATCTATAAAATAGCGAAAATTGCGATCCACTTTTCAGAACTTCAATCGAGGTGCTAACAGGAAGCTTGCCAGTATTCTATTGCTGGTCTTGCTACACTTCATTTGAATTGGTGATTGACGCCTGTCACCCCAGTGTGATTTCTTTGGATTCACCTTTGCTGCATCTGGTTAACTACTGTGAAACAACAAGAAAGCCATGGTTTAGGGTTTTCGTATATTAACACAAGTAAGACTGAATTAATCGAGCAAACGGACGTCTTATGGCCTTGCGCTATACAAGCCTCCCGCAACATGTGGAATAAAACTCGCAAACGACTGCCAACAAAGTGGTGCAATGTGGGAACGGACTAGAAGTTAGTTTAAGGTTTTGATATAAACTACACAACTGTTCTATTCATGTCAGACCAAAGGCAAAGGCAGTGGATAATTTCTGCTTTTATCGCAAGGTAGAAAGAGTGTACAAGGTTGCGCTCCGAGTGGAAGAAACAAATTGTGAATGTTAAAGCCAATTTGCTTATACCGAACAGATAATCAAACTTTATATAAACGTTGCAATAGTTGCTCACAAGAAAAAAGATTGATTGCTATTCGGTATTTAAACTTCGCCTTTTCTGTACAGTCTTCGGTGTCAGGAACGAATGCATGCAATGAAAACAACTAGTTGAATAAGGGCACATGAAATAGAGAAAATACGGACTTGCCTGAAGGGAGCACATTCGCTAAAATGTCTTCTTCCTTGCCTTCAATTCAACGGCGACCGACGCTAAAAAGGGTGTGCCATTTTACACTTCTTTATATATCTTTAAATGCATTAAATTTCATTTCCGACGTGAGAAATATGCTTTAAACAAAAGAAATACATCACACGTTATGATTCTGTGCTTTGAATAATTGTTAAAAATGAGCAACTTGAAAGAAAAGCACGCACCTGAAAGGAATAATGGTATTTCGGGGCTCTTACTTCGGGTAGAAGACACAGTACACTCAGCAAAAGGAAGCCGCTAAACAAACCTATTGTCTCCATTGTTTTCCTCGTTATTTTGTCCTTTTGTCTTCTATTGTTGTACGTCAGTAAGAGCCTATTTCGGCTCCGTAGTACGGCTCCGAGGATCCAGAAGAATACAAAAGAAATGATCCCTTATGTCTAGTAGCCAAGATAGAATTTTAAAATAGGGAAACTGGTCTATTATAGCGGAGCTCCGGTGGCCCGAAGAGCCGCCAAGCGAAGCCCTATAACCATATAGGAAAAAGAAACAGCAAATTACCAAAGGTCAGACTGGATTTGGCGCGCCGTTGCCGTTATTTTTTAGGTGCCTTGTGTTTTTTTTATTGCCTTAAAGTTTAAGAAAAGTTAATTTTAGAGTTTTATGTAGGAAAGCCTTGTACGATTATAAATTGTAATTTGTATTCTATTTTATTCAATGTATTGATTTTCTCATGGTTATCATGGGCGGCGGTATTGCTCGTGGGCGCGTGACGGTGGAGTCGAGCAACATGGCGGCCATACTTCAAAATAATAGGTTGACAGAGACAGAGACATGCAGCCTTGGTTTACTGTGTACTTTTTTGATATATGTCAAATCAAGGTATCCGCTGACCAGTATCACGTGACTATATCGCGGCCTCAAGTTAACAGCTTATCGAAGTCACGTGTTTTATTAAAGTTGACCGCTGACCAAGTACTGGTTTTCGATTAGATCGCAGGCTTATGTCAGGTTAACTTGATGAAAACAGAGCCGGGTTGTTCGGAAGCTTGTTAACTCTAATCCAGGTTTAAAAGTCAACCAAATTATAACTGTTTCTTCTCTAAAAATGTTTTTTGCTTACAGTTTTTTTTTCTATCTTGTTTTGTGATTATTAAACTCAAAATAGAAGGCCAAACAATATGCAGAAAACCGCACAGCAAAGTTACAAATTTCAAATCAAAATTTAACCCTATCCTGGGTAAGCCTAATCGCGCTACGGGAGCTCCGCTTTTAGGTTGACCTAAATCTACATATTAGGGAGCTTTAGATTGGACCACGAGTACGAGATTGAGTACGAGTACGACTTTTCAATTCTACTTTTCAGGCTTCGCATTATCACAACACATACCCATTTCATCCCATGAGCTACTCTCTCTACCTAAAACGAACGCGAATAAGGAGGGCTCTGGAAAGGTCCCTGGTTTGAAATTCGAAAGTCGTACTCGTACTCAATCTCGTACTCGT
>JAEMPF020020370.1:0-10078 GCA_022496165.2 Catalaphyllia jardinei | reverse complement strand
GTCGCAAGTTTTTATCGTCAAATGTTATTCCAAGTCACTTCTTCTACAAAGATAACTACCAAGAAAAAGCCAAACTATTATTCACAGACACTGACAGTCTCACATATGAAATCGAAGCTGAGGATGTATATCAAGACTTTTGGAATGACAAAGACAAATTCGACAACAGTGACTATTCTAAAAGCTCACCGTATTTTGATAAGACGAATAAGAAAGTAATCGGTAAATTTAAAGATGAATCCGCAGGAGTTCCAATATGTGAATTCGTTGGTTTGAGATCAAAAATGTACAGCTACATGGTCCCAATATTAGTCCCAGTATTGGTCCCAATAATGATTCAAGGTTTTGGTTCCAGACCGATGTCTTGGGTTTTGGTCTTGGTTCCGCATTTGATTCCTATATTTTTATTCCTATATTTGGTATTTGGTTTTCCCAGCAGTTGATTAATTGTTGGAGAAATAGTTGAGAAATACAACTCAAAAAACCAACACAGACAACAATATGGAAAAATGTGCTGGGACCCCCAACTACTACACTACTCTCAGTATTTCTTTTACTATGTTAATGTTCTGAAACAATTCTTTTTACCTACAACATGTACTTTAAGATAAAGAATATATACACTTACATTGTATAAATTGAAATGCAACTTTAAAGTAGACTCTAATGCTAGAGAGTGTACTACCATATTTCCTCGAATAATAGCAGTCCCTCGATTAATCGCCTTTCTAGAATAATCCCATCCCCCTTGACCGAATTATTTAAAATAATCGCCTTCCTCGAATAATTGCCCCACCCCCTCTTGCCATTTTATCTTTCTCTTATCCCCTGCCTCTGAACTTGACATCTAGGGTAACAAACAAGCTTCCAGCCACTGCTTTTTCTTTACAGTTTTTTTCTATGGTAATGCTCATGTATTTCACTTTTTAATGGTATAACAAAACAAAATATTTAGGGCACGACCTGTGAGAAATATTTGACACAATTGCCTCCCTCAAATATTCAATAATCGCTTCCCTTTAAGTGCGAAAATAGTAATAATTGCCCCCAGCTATCATTCAAGGAAATACAGTATCTTACAAACAGCACTTTTGTCTTTGGCTGAGAAAGCTTTGAGCCAATCACAAATAACAAAAGTTCAAAGCCAAAACTGTCAAAAACTACTTTTGACTCTAATTAGGCATACTGTACCCACGGTTTAAAATGTTCCCTGGCTTAAATCATATCCCTGATTGCGTGAAAGTGAATTAGAATACTCAAGAATGGCATTCTTCGGATGGTCTGCCATGATTATAATCCCACCACTATTAGTTGTGACATGCTGGAGGCTGTCTATAACAGCATATAGGCCATTGGTCTTAAATAGCAATCCAACAGATTTCTGATAACCTAGCAGTACACCATAAAGGGTAGTACTTGAGGCATGCATGGCACCACTAATGTATCACCATACGGTTCATTGTACAAGGCATTGCCATCTCAAATTGCATTAACAAATTAATCAACCCAAACATTTGGGAGCTGATTCCAAAGTAATGGTATGTCAAGATTTTTTTGTTTACAGTAGTCACCAAACCTTACAGCTATTATATGGTGCAAGCATTAATTCCCTGCCTATCCCCTACTGAGGACTGAGCAATGTTACCCGGAAAAGAAAAAATGCAGAGTGAATTGAACAATTTTTGGCTATAAAATGCCATGTTGGTAATTGAGGTAGAAACAATCCCTCCATCTGAGCCACTTAAATCATATCCCTGATTGCTAAGTGAATTAGGATACTCAAGAATGGCATTCTTCGGATGGTCTGCCATGATTATAATCCCACCACTATTAGTTGTGACATGCTGGTGGCTGTCTATAACAGCACATAGGCAATTGGTCTTAACTAGCAATCCAACAGATTTCTGATAACCTAGCAGTACACCATAAAGGGTAGTAGTTGAGGCATGCATGGTACCACTAATGAATCACCATACAGTTCATTGTACAAGGCATTGCCATCTCAAATTGCATTAACAAATTAATCAACCCAAACATTTGGGAGCTGATTCCAAAGTAATGATATGTGAAGATTTTTTTGTTTACAGAAGTCATAAAACTTTACAGCTATTATGGTGCAAGCATTAATTCCTTGCCTATACCCTACTGAGGACTGAGCAATGTTACCCGGAAAAGAAAAAAATGCAGAGTGAATTGAACAATTTTTGGCTATAAAATGCCATGTTGGTAATTGAGGTAGAAACAATCCCTCCATCTGTGCCACTGAAATTCAAGGTAGCATCCCTAGATCCCTTTTCAGAGTACTTGTTTTGCACCATGTCGTTCCTATTTATAAGTTTCCCCAGTGCAGGGCCATAGGAGAGTGCTGACAACTTTCCTCCACTAGCAAGCTTCAGGACACTGTATATGGATTCTATTGCACTACCATTTATTTGCAGGAGACTGATGAAGCATTTTCCATCAGGTGACACTTTGTCAAAGTACCAATCGCAAAAGGTCAGGAAGCCATGAACAACTAAGCGGAGGAGATCCCAGATCTACAAAACAAATGGCAATAAAACCAAGGCTTATTTTAGGAATCCTACATGTATCATTGTTACTGTTTTTTCAAGGAGTTAAACTTATGTCGTAAGCTAGTCAATATTCAAATGTATGATAATTATTAAAGGAACACACTGACTGGTCAGCGGATAGTACTGGACTGTGTGCTGCAATGTCTACATGAAAAAAGCGTAAGGCCAACATGACATACTGTATTATTCTAACCAGTCCATTAAATAGCATAATAAAAAACTCCCAAGCAATGTAAAACAAATTGATAATATATATTTACCCATAAAAAAAATATTCTTTCATACCTGCCAAGCCAAGAACTTTTTCTGTCTAGCTCTTTTGGTATTCTCTTGATAAACTAAAAAGTGAAATTTAAAAACAGTTCTGATTATTTCTGACATTCAAAACTTGTCTGGAACATTATATTCTACCAATAAATTACCTGTATCCTCATGATTAGCACACCACTGTTCAAGGACTGAGCTATCCTTGTTGCTGACTCGGCGGTGACTGAGCAGACTTTGCTCAGATAACAGGTTGCATGCATCTAAGTAGTCGCCAGTCTTTGTGCTTACTTCTACAGTACATCAGTTCCACTGGAAGACAGGTTCTTCACACCGTTGCTACAGATGAACACAACAGGAAACAATACTCAAGAATTAGTGAGATCTAACAAATAATTTTCCCATTACTTCTTAATCATAATTTTTTGGGGAAGATTTACTATAGTGTAACAAAGGTAGCCAGAAAACAATAACAAAAATAACAACAACAGTAAAACAATATTAATGATTCGCTCCACTGCTGGGCTAATATTTTCTTGGCAATAATTTATTGTTTTTTCCCAAATGATCCCTAAAGCCACCTAAATATTCAAGGAGAATATGGGCTCTTGATCATTGATATGAGCACCTTGTTGTGCTTGATTCACACTGTTCAGACCAAAGGCCAATGTGGAACCCAAATGCTTCGTTAGCAAGATTTCTTTGCCAAAGGGTTTAGGTCAAATGTTACTGAACAATTGGCTATATTTTTTCTTTGTTTTAAACTCATTTCTGATCATACCCCAAAACAAAGAAAAACAAAAGGATAACACTGAACCACAACAGCTATATAAAGAGAGTTTCTTACTTCAAGGCAGGTTAATAATTTTGTAGGCCAATGGTAACTACTTGAGGAGCAACTACAGAATGCAGGGCCACTTCGGACCACCTGTTTTACATGTGTCAAAATCTTTTGAAGAACGAAGCATAACACAATAGGCACCTTTGTGATTCAATGAGATGTAAATAAGTGGCCCTGTATTCTGTGGTTTAGCCTTGGATTCTAAGCTTCGTTGCAAGGCTTACCGACGAAGACTGATTCTTGTCACCTTCTGCACGTCACATTCCTGCAACTGTTCGGTCGCTGAAGATGAAGACATTCGTAATTCTTGACTCTCCAAACGAGGTTCTTTTATCACCGGAGATACTTCTTCATCACGATCAGATCGTTTCATTTCTTTCGAATTCTCTTAAAAGTTTACTTGATCATTACAAAGGCGCGAGAAAAACTTCGAAAGCGTGGATTCAATCGAACGAACTCGCACTCTGAGAAACGTACCAAAGGTCGCTTGCACAGTTCAAAATAAAACGCGTGGTATTGTGGGAAGACCTTTTGAAGAAAAAGAGAGATTGAAATGATGGCAAACAACAAATGGAAAACGGAATACCGAAGCAAAAACTACGGCGTTGGGCGGCCATTTTTCATTCACTCAGATTTCGATGCGGAGGTAACCGGATACAGTAATTTTTGGCGGGAAAGGCGTATCTAAAAATAACCTTACTTGTGAAAACGCCGTTGCACGCATATAGGTAAGTTGCACGCTTCGGGTGATGGGCTCCTGGTTAGCGTTAACTGGCTTTCGAACAATCCTGCCTGTTTTCAACAAGTTAACCTAACTTGAGCCCGCGATCCGAACAAAAACTAGCACTTGGTCAGCAGTCAACTTAAAGAAACACGACCTTGATGAGCTCTAAACCTGAGCTCGCGATATGGTCACGTGATACTGGTCAGCGGATTTCTTGATATGACAGCTGTCAATTAAACATAATATGCATGTCCAAATATCAAAGATGTATACTGTAATCCAAGACTGCATGACTCGGTATTGGCTGGATGGCCGCCATGTTGTGCGACGTCGTCGTCGTCGTTTGTCGCACACACCCGTGATCCATGCCGCTAGCCAATTTGACCATAAGAAAAGAGTTGTATGGGTTCCTATTTCTATGCATACATGTGGTCCTTTTTCTATAATTATGGAGCTCCGCTATGAAATATCTGAATTTTGGGGGTCTAGAATATGGAGAGGTGGAATAGTATGTTTAATTTTAATTTAGGATCTTTTCGAAATTTATTTAACCATAGCTTGACATAAATTTTTATTTATCAATTATTTATTAATTTAAATTATTGTAAAGCGCTTTTGAATATTCTTTATAGTTTTAGCGCTATAAAAATTCATTATTGTTATTATTATTATTATTATTTAGGTATCTTGTATAACATAACAATTTCTTAGCCTTTTCCAGCGGATGGTTTTAGATTTATTTTTTTATTGTATGACAGTGAAAACGATCTTTACCATTCGAAGAACAAAAAAGCAACTGGAATACTTTTTGTGAAAGGATGAAACGTTTTTTTTTAGTTTGTAACTTTTATAGGTGTTCAACTTCCTCTGATATAAAGCCAAGCCATTACTTATTTTTGGTCGGGATTATTTGCGGTCCAATACGGGATCATTTCCGGTCCAATTTGGGGATCATTACCGAGATAGTTATATTTTGCTGTGTAAATCGAAGATTCTCTTGTATATTGTTGTGTCACATGCACTTGAAAATAATTGAAAATATCTTCAGGTTATTAGAAATGCGACACAACTCTCAATATTTGAAAGTCCTACCTTAACGAAAGATCAACGTTTGTTTATCCTCTAGATATTGAAAGTTAAAGTTTGTAAGATCAATATCTGGTTTACAAAAGGTGTGGTAAAAGGGAAAAGCAGAGAAGAATATAGCGGGTGATAAACAAAATCATTGCCTACGAGATATGGTCTTTTGATGTGCTACCAAATTCTCAGAACTACAGTTAACACTAAGGAAGGGAATCGCTGAAAAGAGTTGATATTTTCAGCTTTTAGTACAAACGAGTTCAGGATCGTGGAGAACAATTAAAAATATGAAATCTGTTTCTGTAAATGCTTTAAAGTGCATATGACCCGAAAATAAGTCATTTAAGAAACACACTTAGTTAAAAGGCTTTTCAAAGTACAAGTTAATTTGCATCGGGAATGCATTTGTCGTTTGCTTCTATCATTATCATCATCATAGAAATACACGTTGTGGTCTGGCCTGTGTTGTTACACTGAGGGTTGGGGTGGGAAATGCTCGGAGATATTAGCTCACTCACTCAATGTAGTTACAACTCCTTTTTTTAAATAACAACTTAAAACGCGAACAAGCAGCAACTTGAATAAATATCACGAGCTAGAAGTGTAGCACTCCAAAACTAACCTTGATTTTCAACGTTTGCAGGCGAAAAACTCACCGGTAAAATAAAACACTAAAGATTTTACGCCGAAAATGTTCGCCACAAAACGGGCAATATTTGCATTTTATTCCCAATAATGATTTTATGCGTGAATAACAGTCGCCAATCTTTAATTAAGACTAAAATGGGAAAGCTTCATGTTTCCATATTATAAAATATAGTTTATGGACGCCAAGAGACCATGATCATATTCTCTTGTGGACCGCGCTTATGACCAAAATACAAATATTAACACAAGCCAATAACAAGACAAATTTATTATTAATATCAGACTGTTGTTGAAATGCTATGCTTTGTCTAGTGCAAATGAGCAAAAAAGGTTTTCTAATATCCCGTCCACACGTATCTGGATATTTTTGAATCCGGATTCAAAAATTTCCCCGTCCACACGTAGCGTATTTCAAATCGAATTCGTCTGTCCGCGCGCATCTGATGGTATCTGAACGCGTCCAAGGGAAAATAGGCCTACACGTTGTGCCGCCATATTGGTTTATTTAAAGAGCCTGGACACGATTTTGCTGGCCACGTGTTATCGGATTTATTGCGGAATAATTTTTTCCACTCTGGAGAGCGCATTCAAAAATATCCAGATTCGCAGCCGCATTCACCGGATGCGTGTGGACGGGGCCTAGGACGTAGGTGCAATATTATTGGCAAATTACAAGAGAATTCGGAGTAATTTACAGGTAATTATGGTTTTCTCTTGTTCATCTTTGATCTGACAGCCCGACGGCTACAAGACAAGACGGCTTTTATGAAACAACAACTGAAGGCGACTTTCACTTTAAGAGCTACTTCAAGAACATTTCGGAGTCATGTCTGAAGTCCAACAATGGTTGAGACCAGAACATTTCGTGGCATTAAGAATAAATAAGAAATTAAATAACTTGGTGACTGATTTAAATGCAGTTATGAAGTATTTCTCTCCCACTACATTGTTGGGCAGTTAGGGAATACATTGTACTGTCGCACTTTGTAATAATCGTCGAACGTTGTAATACCTGTCGCTCTTCGTAATCAAATTGTCACACTTTCGTTATACCTGTTGCACTTTGTAATAAAACTTGTCGCACTTTGTAATAACAGTTGTCGTACTTTGTAATAAACTTGAAATAGATGGTCGGAGGACAAGTAAACCCAGTAATAAGTGTCATCGTCGACCACAACAACAACGACGACAATAATAATAATAATAATAATAATAATAAGTGTTCACATAAACTTCTGGCTTCAAGATCTTTCTAGGAAAGTACAACTCTTTATATTCGGACGACCTCGATAGATGTTAAGTGTCTACGCCTATGACTGGGAGAGTCGTTTAAAATGGGAGTTTTGTATTGGAATTGTATTTAGTTAATTGTTAGTAAAAGTAATGAAAGGTGTCCTTCAGGCGAAACGTGATCGTATAAGCAAAGTATTTTTAAAGTTTTGCTACTAGCACAAGCAACTAGAAAACCCGGTATTATTTCGTTACCTGCGTGGTATCACTTGAGACATATACAGATATATTACTTGATTTGTATTTATTACGTACCACGAATAAACTATACTGCATTTCATAAAACCAAATGAAAGTCACAAACTCAGAGCACAACCCAGTGCCACAATCATTGTCATCATCATCATCATCTTTATTGTCGCTATTATTTCCGCACTAAAATGTTGTTTAAAACAATGCATATCACGTCATTGGGCCACGATGACCACTGCTAATGAATATTGTGGGAATTTTAAATACGCTGGAACCTACATGAAGCGGCATAATTCATAATAATCAGAAAATGCGACATCACAAAGTATGGCCAAGGTAACATAACAAAACGCAAATGTTACAATACAATGATACTAACAAAACATATGAGTCTCAGACGTTTATGTTCAATTTCCATCTTCTTCTATGTAGGTTAGTATCCTACTTAATTGTTTCGCCAATATATGTCCATCCAAGACCTATATAACGCAGAATGAGCCCAGCATTAGCCCACTATTTATTTGAAATTATTCGCCTTAATTCAAGCACAACACCGCTTGATGACCCAAACATTTTTAGGATTTCTTTGACGCTGACTTTTCCCGCTACACCGAGACTTAAAGACAAATAAATACGCGGCAGAACCTTCGAAGCCAGCCTTTGGGTTATATCTTGAAAATGAGTATTAACGTTGCATAATTGATTATAAACGTGGCATCTGTGGTTAGGCCACGGAAAGTTTGAAGAGATTAAGACCTGACCAATGATTATGGTTAGAATTTCATTTGGAAGCCTATGAATGTGACAGGTCAAATCGTGATGTATATATGAAATAATTCATATTTGAACTGCGGTTATAGATGCAAGTGAAGTATGATCCTCGCAGTAAATTTTCCAATTTAAGCAACTGGAAAGAAGAAGCCTGAAAAAAATCAGGGCTTCAACGGGATTCGAACCCATGACCTCCGCGATACCGGTGCGATGCTCTACCAACTGAGCTATGAAGCCACACATTGGGAGCAAGGTCAAAATTATCGAGTTCATATTTTCCCCTGCAGTGAAGTTATGTGATATATATATGAAATAATTCATATTTGAACTGCGGTTATAGATGCAAGTGAAGTATGATCATCGCAGTAAATTTTCCAATTTAAGCAACTGGAAAGAAGAAGCCTGAAAAAAATCAGGGCTTCAACGGGACTCGAACCCATGACCTCCGCGATACCGGTGCGATGCTCTACCAACTGAGCTTTGAAGCCACACATTGGGAGCGAGGTCAATTTATTGAGTTCATAGAAAGTATGAACTCAATAAATTGACCTCGCTCGAATCCCGTTGAAGCCCTCATTTTTTCAGGCTTCTTCTTTCCAATTCCTTAATTGGAATATCTACTGCGATGTTCACTCTGAACTTTCAATGCCATTTTTAACGGTTACAGTTGACAACTGTGAGATATGTTTGGTTGGGTCACACGGCCATGGACAAACTAAGTTTGCTACCAGGGAAATATCAGAAAGAACGTTTCCTTTACATTGATTGGTTTTCTTCTTTTTTTAATGCATAGCTTCCAATATCTTACGTCTTGAGAACTTCTGGCATTTCCAAAATAGATAGATCCAGGAGCCATAATCGGGGATGGAGACCTCAGTCTTGGGATCCGCGCGCACCTATGATATGACACAATTTTTCTATTTTTAGAACAAATTGCGGCATCCTGACGTCATATATCTCGCGCTAATTCACGCACTTGTCGTGGAGTCTCGCGTGTGTGTTGTCACGTTGCGTGATCAAATGCTGAGAGCTGGGTCGAGAAGAAAATGACTTCTCAAACTCATTAATTATTCATGCAGCTCTCACCCAACCAGAGCCTATTATTCTGGTCAGGTGGATAGGTTTAGAAACCCAATGAAAAACGAGTTAAAAACACGGCCTTGAAGGAAACCCGTGCTTGAAACGATTTCTTAATCTGCATATTCATAAAGCAACAAAAACACGTGGCGAATAAACAACTATATTTAATCACACATTTTACGAAACAAACTTTAAACCTAAATTATTTACTGCTAATGTTGAATGTAACGGTACAGTTATTAAAGTACCCATTTAAATTCTTGCTTAATGGTGGCGACCTCGTGTTTTGGTTCACTTTCAACCTTGCTGTACACTTCCGACCTCTGGCACTGACGATAGAAATGTTATCAGACTAAATGTACACGTTACCTCGGAATAGCGCTGGCCACACACTTTTCCTCTTCTTCGCTAGTTTTAGGAGGTCTAATTCTGCACTCTGCCATTTGCTTTCCAAAGCAACGTGTTTGCTCAGAACTGACAAACAGCTTCGTAACCACGTGACATCAGTTGATGAATATTCAAAACTTGTTTCATCGGGGTTTCAAACACTCGAAAACAATAAAAGCACTCGGCCTGCGGCCTCGTCAGCACTGTGTAGCGAAGATATGTAACGCC
>JAEMPF020020368.1:0-7500 GCA_022496165.2 Catalaphyllia jardinei | reverse complement strand
ACAACGGAAAATACGAAACACCTAAGCGCTCCATAGCGGTTGGCAATTTTGATAAATAAATTCTTGTCGTTTTCAGTTTTGAGGCATGCCGCTACGGGAAAATTTAGTGGTAAACAATAAAGACAATAGAGTGTTTGTCTCGGAACTATCGGTCTGATAGTTCCTCGACAGAAACACTCTTGTTTAAATAGTCAACGAGGCGTAGACGAGTTGACTATCGCTCGTAGAAACGAGGGCGAGTAGTCTAATTGTTCTAGTATAAATTTACCGTAGTCTCATTGCATACAAAGAAAAAAATGTCAAGTAACGTGTAGAAAAGAACTGTTTTATTATGTTACATCAGGTTCAAACGTGATGCGCGATGTGAACTGATGTGTAACTGTTTTCTATCAGCAGATAGAAAACGGTAATATAGCCAATCAAATTCACAGATTCACAATAGACTACGTTAAATTTACACTAATAGCTTTTATACCATGCCATATAAAATACAGCCAATCAGAATTCAGAAAAGCCGTTGTATACTGCACAGTGCAACATCCAACCTTCCCATCATGCGGCGCTATAGTTGTATTTGTCAGTGTACTTTCTATGGCATTGTCAATACGTTTCATGGTCCTACACTTTTCCATTCACTCGTATTTTCTTGGTGTACAAAGTAAACCAAAGGCTCATGTCTATACCGAGAAAATACAAGTGACTCGTTGGATATTCCATGTTATTAAAAACTGGATCATTGGATAATGCAATTTGAGAGTTTTCATTGGCTTAGCCATCGTCTTTATTCGTCTTTATTTATTATTTTCTAGTACTATTTACAGAAAGGGCATGCCCGCAACTAGCAAAGGCTAATCTAGGCGGGCAATGCCTTAATAAGCAAATTACAAAAATATACAGACAGAAATTAATTAATAAAATAAAAAGGGAAAAAAGAAAGAAATACAGTATTAGGTGATAACAAGAAAGACAAGAAAAACAAGAAAAACCATTTCACCAACCTAATTTAAAATATTAAACGTACAGATACAATTTATGTTAGTTGGAAGAAGACAGTAAGGGAAATATTACCAGGACTTCACATTTTTATAAATCTATACAAGAGTCTTGTGAACCTAAAGTGTTGAATAAAATTTGCTTGAGTTTCCTTTTAAATGCGTTTTTGGAAAGATTTCTTAATGCCTGAGGTATTTCATTCCAGACTTTTACTCCTACTCGAGAGAAGGAATTTGCTTGAACGGATAGCGTAGAAGGTTTGGTATAGCAATTATTAGAGGCAGAAGAACGTGTATTGTAAAAATGAACATTAGATATATCTTGAAAGAAATCTTGAATATTAGACGGAGCTGTCGTATTTCGAACATCAAACATCAAATTAGCTATAGATTTATAATAAAGGAATTTTATCGGTAAGGCCTGAGCATCAACAAATAGAGGAATTGCATGCTCATTATGATCAGAAAAAAAGATAAAGCGGAGAGCTCGTTTCTGCAATTTTAGGAGCTTGTCTAGGTAAGATTTACAAGCCTGGCCCCATACAGTCAGACCGTATGTTAAATAGGGAGCTACAAGAGCTTGGTATATATTTAAAAAGTATGTGTTGGCAGAAAGTGTCGTAATTTTGTGATTATTCCTACGGTTCTGCTAACTTTGATGGCTATATGAACAATATGGTGTTTCCAAGACAAATTTTTATCAATTAAGATCCCAAGATATTTAACATAATCTTTATGCTCCAGAGCCACCTTCTTGTTCTGGTTGCTATCAAATATCACGATTCTAGGTTGATAAGTAAGTTTCCTTTGAGGAGGGCAAAATATAACAAAATTGCTTTTTTTTAATATTCAAGGTCAATTTGTTTGCAGTTAACCAATCATATACATGTACACTGTTAAGTTCTTGATTTACAGAGAGTTCCAATGATTTAAGATTTTTATCAGAATAAAGGATATTTGTATCATCGGCAAAAAGGTAAAAACTGAACTTATCTCATGATTCCTGTATGTCATTAATATATACCAAAAAAAGTAGTGGGCCTAGAACAGAACCCTGAGGCACCCCACAGGTAGAGTCTAACCTTTTAGATATATGAGGACCAATTTGGGTCGTTTGACTTCGGCCTTGCGAGTAGGAAGAAAACTAGATGTTTACATGGCCACGGAAACCATAGTGATCTAACTTGTGCAAAAGAATTTTGTCATCTACAGTATCAAAAGCCTTTTTCAGATCAATAAAAATCCCACATGAGAATAAACGGTTGTTCATATTTGTTTGAATTGCATTCACAATATCTAGGATTGCAGGCTGAGTAGAATGTGCCTTGCGAAAGCCATATTGAGATGGAGTGAGCAAGTTCCTCTGTTCAATAAGACTCCATTCTATTAAAGACTAGTTTTTCAAAGATCCTGTTGAAATTAGAAAGTAAAGAGATCGACCATGCCATTTTTAGCTTAGAGGGATATACTCCAGTTGAAATAGATATATTTAAAATAAAATGGGTTATGAGCCATTATACCATGATCTACAAAAACATAAGTATCCGTGTACGTTTTTGCATGTTTTATTTTTATTTCAGTTTAGTTTTCTGTATCTGGAGGCGTTCTGAATAAAACAATTACTCCACTCGCACTTGTTGGATTTGAGATGATAATAGCCAACTCGGCGCTGCGCACCTCGTTGGCCATCTACCTTCTCATATCCAACGTGCGCTCGTAGAATCATTGTTAAGTATACCACTCGAAAACGTTGCTGAACTAGTAGACATTTGAGATTTATTTTTTTGATCCACAGCACCACTGCCGTAAGTGTGGAGGCGTCTTTTGTACTTCGTGCACCTCCAAACGAACGCCAATCCTTGCCCTGCCAGGATACCGCATCCCTCGGCGTGTGTGTGACAAATGTTACTCGGTTCTTCTTGAAGAGATGTGAGCGTAGCCTTAACTTTGGACAAGAAACCAAGCCAAGACACTCTGGGAAGGATACAGGATTTCAGACAAGGGTTTCGAGATTCGGACTGCCGAAGGGTTTCCCCTGTGGGGGTCCGGGAGATTCATCCGCCGGAAAATGTTTAAAATTGAGGTCCTCAGAAACGGTATCACTGGCATTCTGAGGCCAAGGCAGCGTGTTAGTTTTAAAATTAGGGGGGTCCTGAACACCTAGATCCACCCGAGAGATGATACACTTTCCTCCGGATTAGAAGAAAATTATAGACAGCGCGTTGACTTTAATTGATTAGAGCATGCCAGCTAAAACTGTAAATACTCAGGAAAGATTAAGACAAAAGAAACAAGGGTTTGCTTTCGACAGCCATCTCCAACAACAGTTCTACACTGTATGCCTAACCTCAAGTCAACATAATGCTATTAAAAACGTGATCATGTTTTTGAAAGATATTTGGATGGTTATTTGTAACATTTTTCGGTCAGTCAGTTAATTATCCACCAACGAAAAGTGTTCTTTTTTAATTCTCAATGACATATATTACAAAGTAAATATATTGCAAAGTTAAATGCTTAGGCAGGTTAAGAAAATTATGGATTTTATCGAAGGTAAAATGTTTTAATTGAAAACCAAATTCTCCCAATGGCATTTCAGAAAACGCGCGGAAGTGATGAAGAGATTTTACTGAATATCCTGTTACAAGGACTTCCTTGTCATACAGTAGTCCTGTAGTTATTCCTCCATTCAGCTAGTGATTACACAGGAAAGGAAAATGTCCCGATATTGAATAAGTCGTGCAATATCACTTTTTTGTATGACATATATATATATTACAAGTATATAAAAAAGATCACCTGTTGGTGCTAAACTTAACACAGGATAGGTCTTTAAAATTATAACTCGTTAACCAATGCTCCAGTAAGATAAGATGATTAAAACTGTATCTTTATTTGTTGTCTCAATCGTATGCTATTTCGTTTGATGTGATAAAGTAAAAGTAAAGTCTGCATACGAGCAAAGTGGCTCATCAGGCCGGAGCTTATCCCGATGTCTATAGCGTGAAGCGACTAGGAGTATTTCTACTCCCCCCCCCCCTGGATGGGATGCTAGTCCATCGCAGGGTTACCCCCAGCATTAAGTTCGCCGGTACCCTCCTGGGTAGAGAGAGGCGTTGTGACAGTGAAGTGTCTTGCCCAGGAACAACTGCACAATGACCTCTGCCAAGGCTTGAACCCGGACCGCTCGCTCCGGAATTGAGCGCACTAATCATGAGGCCACTTCCCCAAGTACTTAAAAAATAACTATATCTTATTTCCAAAGCACGAGTGCTGTACTGGGACACTATCGACCCAGGCTCTGTACAGTACGGACCACACTGCGCTTGGTCCGTACAAAAATAGAAAAAATGCCACGATCACGGACGAGGGAAACATCGCAAACTTCAGCGCTCTGTACAGTACGGACCACACTGCGCTTGGTCCGTACAAAAATAGAAAAAATGCCACGATCACGGACGAGGGAAACATCGCAAACTTCAGCGCGTAATCCTATTTTTTTTCTTTTATTATTACTATTATTATTATTATTATTATTACCATTATTATTATTATTATTATTGTCAGTCTGAATTATTTTTAGATAGCTTTTTTTATTTCATTTTATTTTTTTATTAACTTTTTGATGCTTTTTATAATTGTTATTGGTAGTGGTCTTAGAATAGTCATTTTTCGACAATTCTCTTTCGTACACAAGAAGAATGTACATAGGGTATATATTTTAATATTCATATTCTTGAATCTTTAAATAGTCTATTTTTTTGTAAACCTATGAATAAAGTTTTATTATTATTATATTTTATTATTATTATTATTAAATTGCAGTTTAATTGACAGGACACATTAAACTACTTACAGAGCTAATATTATACTAGTACACACTGCACTTGTACTCCACTTACTACTTGCACAATACTTACATAACACCACTCTAACACAGTACAATTACACTGATTACATTACAGTTGGCCTATTTACAATTCGTAGCGCTGAAAAGATACTTCTTTGTGCATGATATAGTTCATTGGCATGGGTATTGTTATACCATATATATGTCTGGATTTACGAAAATGGTTATGAAGAATTACAATCGTGCCCAAAGCGGGCGTTTTTTTCTCCAAAGGCGACGATATAAAAATTAAAAGAAAACTCTTCCTTTTTTCCTCCCTTTACCCGTTTATCTTAGCTGACACGCGTGAAAAACGCAGTGCGCACGCGTGCCTTCCCTGCTTCCGGCGCGAATTTGCCATTGAAATTATAGACCCGTGGGTAGGGACAAAAAACATAGGGACGGGACGCGGCGGGTGGGGAGAGGGGGGGTGGTAATTATGTCTACATCCACTTGAAAACAAATCCCTAACGAGAAAGCAAGCTAAAAAATAAAGGAAATGGCAACGACGACGTCACGCTTAGTGGCCTAACCAAACCTGGCCGCTGTGCATTGTTTCAAAATGGCGGCTATCGATGCCGGCTTATTTGGAGACAAATTTCTTGGGAAAGAATGCACTTTAGAAGCTGAAACTTCGGTGAGTAACTTAACTCAATATAAACTTTTTATTGGTGATGACAAATAAAGTACGCTTTTTGGAGTGACCTCCTTTGAGGAGGTTTACACAGATTTCTGATGAAAGCGGGAAAACAATGTAACTAAATCCCAATAACTACTTAATGACTGGCCACAAGGAAAACAGTGAGTTTTGTTTCCCCAAGACCCTCATTGTTCCCGAGGTGAAGCCAAGGGGAACATTGAGGCTGAGGGGAAACAGAACTCACTGTTTCCCGAGGGGCCAGTCATTAAGTGTTTTGTTATATCTTCCGACTCAAAAATAGAAAAAAAGTCCGAAAAAAATGATTTGCTTGACACAAGTCTCTTGACACAGGTCTCTTGCTTGACAACATTGCATACACTGGCTGCGCTCGCAAAATTAAGCGGCTGCCAAAACCAACCTGTCCTGTCGAAAATCACGATAACAGTCTTTTTCTTTGCAGCTAACAAAAAAATATAGGCAGTATCAAAGTTGCTTTGACTTCTTCTCATGCTTAACTGAAGCATTCTGAGTTTGATTTGATCAGGAACAGATACTTTCCTACCTGGCGACCGCGATTAAAGTTGGCCGTAACGTGGGCGACCCATTTTTGGCACTAAAAAAAGCTTGGAGATACAAAACGTTCATATTTTTCCCTTTTGACAATCTGAATGATTTGTTTTTGCGACTATAAATCCCTTTTTTTGAATAATGATTGCCGTCCCTAGTGAGAAACGTCCTACTTCAATGGCTTTTAACATCAGGCCATCTGGAACACAAATTTCCCTCCGTAGGTGCACAACCTGATCACGTACGAGTCCAAAGTTCAAGATGATGTTTCCCTAGGGAGTTAGTGAGTTTTGTTCGCCCTAGGGAGGTTGGTCCAGTTCTGGACCCCCTCTCCTTGCGTGACATGAGAGGGGGTCCAGAACTGGTCTATAGGGAGGTTAGTGAGTTTTAACACACGGCACGTGACGCGTTCTCTTCCAATCGGAAAACATAACTGAGTTGGGAGGTATATTATCCTATTCCTGTTATCCTATTCGGTAATTTTTGTTTGGTTTAAATGTTTCATTCATTGGAAACCAGCAACTGCCAGCTTCAATTTTCAAAACCCTTTGAAGGTTTGTTTGTGCATTTTCAATCTCTTGCTTAGTACACTCCAAATTATCATACTTTTCATTTTATTTATTGTATTGCAGTCACCCTGCTCAAATGCAAAAAAAGACGTCCAATCGCACGTGCTTAGCTGCAGTCATCAGGGGATTTCAACAACTCTGAAAATTTCTTGCGAATAGTCTCATTGATATTGAATGCCTGTCGGTCAACGTAAAAGGGCTAAACAAAGCATTGAAACGCTGTACAGGCTTGAGATTTCCACGCCACCAAAATTGTGCTTTTGTCTTTGTACAAGAGATCTACAGCTCGAAAGAATACGAAAATGTTTGGAGAGCGAAATGGAGCTAAATGGGGTTTTTTTTTTTTTTTTTTTTTTTTTAAATCATGACAAAGGCAGCTTGATTCTTGTAAATCCAAAAATCACATGCAAAGTTGAAAACCATATTTGTGACAAAATGGTAGACACATGATATTAGATGTAATACTTGCGGACCAGTGAATTGTACGATGTAAACCAACAAGTCATGCTGTAAAAACAAAAATTGCGTTCGTAAAGCGCCGACTGAATTTTAGCAAGACTAGTACAACAGCAACCAATGTTCACCTTGTGGAATCTATTTTAGATAACTGGCTGAAGAATAACCATATTGCAGTAGATGTAATATATTACCTTCGCAGTCTGTTTCTATTTGGGGTTTGAACGAGTTTTAGTTTCCAAACTTATTTCTCAACATTTAAACGCACAAGAACGCAACATTGTTGGGTGCAACATGTTGCACGAGTTTGGCTGCCCTGTTGTGACGTATTGCGACATGTTGCGAGTTGAAAATCGAACTAGTGCACATGCCTGGACACAACCTGGC
>JAEMPF020020367.1:0-10086 GCA_022496165.2 Catalaphyllia jardinei | reverse complement strand
AAGAGCTCCAGCTAATACTACAGAGCAACAAAAGAATGGTTATAAATTTGTAATAAATGATAGAAGCTCTTTTTATGATTGGTTTAATGCTTATTTTGAAGTTCAATTTCATCTTGATCTTAGAGCAGATGGAGGAGATAATGCTGCTATAACAACAACACTTCTATGTGGTTCACATTCACTTATCCGACATCTTGTTATTAAGAGTGCTGGTAAAATTATCTATGATACTGATAATCTACATCTTGTTACTTTTGCAAAAAATCTATTAGAATATTCAGATGATTATGCTAGAAGTGTTGCTAAAAATAGTTTTTGGTATCTAGATAGTAGTGCAACAGCAGTAGATGCTGAAAATAGTGGTTTTTTAGCAAGAAGAGCATTAACATCAGATAACAAAAGAGTTAATGTAAATATCCCACTAAACAGATACTCTTTCTTTGAAGAATTAGAGGGAAGGATGTTACCTCCAATGCAACTTGAATTTGAAATAGATTTAAACTCTGATGCTGAAGCATTGTTTGGTGCAGGTGCCAATCATGCAAATGTTAGATTAGTAATTGACCGATTTTACCTATGGGTTCCAAGATTACAACCAAAAGATGCTCTAATGACTAAATTTATATCTGATTTTCAAAAACCAAGTAAATGGAATTACTTAAGAGAAATGTATCAGAGATCAGATCTAACAAATACAAGTGGAGATTTTAGAATATCAGCATCTATTGATAAAGTAAGATATGTATTTGTCTATTTACAGAGAAATAAGAATAATTTAATTGGAGCAAATCCATATATATATGATACATTTAAACTAAATGCAGGTGATGACAATAGTACCCTAACTAGTTGTAGACTTGAATATGGTGATGGAGTGTTTTATCCTGAAAGGGACTTTGACCATGAGAGTAAAAATAGAATATTTAATGCATTAATGGGTTATTCATGGAAAAAGAATGATTATAATACTGGAACACAATTAAATATCGCTAATTTCCAATCTCTTTATCCTCTTATCTTTTTTGATCTAAGTTATCAAGCTGATAGTGTAAGTAGAGATCCTAAACAACTTATACTTAAATATATGATTAACACTAATGATGGTGATAGGTTTAGGGTTCATGCTATTGTTCTTTATGAAAAAGATGTTGTTGTTGATAAAGTGGGAGATCAATTAGTTATTGTATAAAAAACAGGCTCACGAAAAAATATTTAAGAAAAAAAATAATTTAAAAAAAAAATATTTATTAATCATATAGAATGAAAGTAAACGAAAGAGAAAATAGAGAAAAAGAAAGAGAGAACAACAGTGGTTTTGTAGTTAAATTTTTAGATATTGATACAAATAAGATTACTTTTGGAACTCCAAAGAAAAATAATTATAATGGTACTCAAATACCAATTTTATATGATGGATATACTATGTATATTCAATATGAAGGTAATTCACCATTTGGTGCGCAAGAAAATGTTGATAAAGATGGTAATTATCTTGGAACAAGTATTCAAATAAATTTAGAGGGAAATTATCTAGAAAAAGCAAAAGAATTAGATCAGTTTTTTATTGACACTTTTTATAAAAAGAAATGGGGATTAGCAAAAAATATTCCTAAAACTAATATCGAGGGTTATGATGAACATGGTCAAGGTGGATTATGGAAAAGAATTTGTAAAAAGCCTTATAAAGTAGATGAAGAGACAAAAGAGAGAGAATATCTAGATTATCCATCTAAGATGGAATTTTCACTACTATATAAAAAAGATAAACTTCAGACTACTTTTTTTGATTGGGATGGTAATAAAAAAGATAATTATGAAGATGTGATATCAAGAACTCATGTTAAGTTTATCGCTGGATGGTTTTCATTATGTAGAGGTACATTTGGATTAACTCTTAAACCAAAATTAATGCAAGTTAGATATAAACCAGAAGAAAATAGATTTAGTCAATGTTGTCTTATGGATGATAGTGATGATGAGGAAAGAGAGAGCAGAGATAATACTGAAAAAATTATTTCATTACATCCAGAGAATTGTTTTGATTTTAGCGATTAGAAAAAACAAAAACAAAAAATATTATTTATGAGTTAAAAAAATTTAATTCATAATTAATATAATGTCAAAAAAATTAGTTCAAATTAATGTTAATCTTTCAAAGGGTCAAATTGAAAAACTTAAAAGAGCTTATAAAAATAGTGAAGAAATAGGTATTAGATTAAAAAATAAAGATTTAACTGGTAGTCATACTCTACTTGTTTCAAATAATATGGCTTATAGAGTAGAAAAAGCTAGAAAAAATGGAACTGGTGCTCTTGTTAAAATTCCAAAGACTAATATTAGAAAACAAACTGGGTATGGTATTGCAAGTAGTATATTACCAGTATTGAGAAATTATGGACCTATGCTTGCTAAAACTGCTGGTTTATCAGCTCTTGCGGGTGGTGTGGGTGAAAGTGTTAGACAGATTGTAAAAAAAATAAGTGGTGGACAAGTATTTAAAGTACCAAATAGTGAGCTACATAAACTTGCAATTATGAGTGAATTGCTTACTAAACCACAGATTAGAGATTTAGCTGATGCTTACAATAATAATATGGATTTAATGTTTAAAATTAATCAAAAGCAAGTTGGTAATGGCATAGGTACTATTTTAGCAAGTATTGGTATTCCAATGCTTTTAGATGCTTTTAGAGGTAGGGGTGCAATTATGCCAATGAGACCACCTCCATTCTTTGGCACATGGGGTGAGGGAGGACCAAGAGTGGGTAAACCACCTTCAAAAGGAGGTGGTAAAAAAAAAAAGAACGAAGCAGCTTATTATTATTAAACAAACAAAAACTAAAATTTAAAAAGACAGTTCCATTAAGTAATTACGATCTTTTAGATTGGTGTAAATATTTAGGTATTCCTATTGGTGATGTATTAAGTAGAGATGTTAAAGTACCTCATAATCATAAATTAGCTATATTTATATATAATTTAGAACCACATTATATGAGTGGATCTCATTGGGTTGCAACTTATGTTAGAGATGGTGTTATTAATTATTTTGATAGTTTTGGCATGCCACCTTTTCAAGAAATTGTTAATCATGCTAAGATGAAAAATTTAACTCTTTTACATCAAAACATGCAGATTCAAAACTTATATACTACTACTTGTGGTTATTTTTGTCTTTACTTTCTATATGAAATGCATAAAGGCACAGATTATTGGGATCTGTTAAGTGTTTTCAAAAGAGATACAAATTATAATGAAAAATTTATAGAGCAGTACTTCCATCACCTTTCAACTTAGCAAATTTTACATATTTTTCTTCTAGTTTTCTTTCTCTATCTATTAGTTTACCTTCTTTTTCCTTTTGTTCTTTTTGTAATTCTCTAGCTCTAGTTATTAATCTGTCTCTTGCTTTACTTAAATCTTTTTTTACTGATTCTTTATGTTCTTTTGCATTCTTTTTCTCTTTTCTATTACATAATGATCTAAAAAGGTTTTTGTATCTTTTATAAAAACTTTTTACCTCTGCATATAATATCTCTAGTGAACGAATATCATTTATTAATACATTAACATCCATATATATAAATAGGATTTAAAAATTTTTTAATATAAGTTTAGGTACTTAAATAAAATTATAATTTATTATTATATATGAAATCTTATTGTGTAAAACAAAAAAAACAAACTGAGTGTGTTCCTGGTAGTGAGGTTAGAGTTGTTACTAGTAATGGTAGAAATGCTATGAAGTGTAAATGTGCTGAGTGTGGCATTACAAAGTTTAGATTTGTTAAAGGAAGTGCTACTCCTTCTAAACCTAGAGTACCTAAAGTAGCTAAACCAGCAACTGGAGTAAAAAGGAGAAGAGGTAGACCAAAAAAAGGTAAAGGACTATTATTAGGTCCAAACAGCCCTTTTAACAGTATTCCACTTGTAGGGGCAATTTTATAATTTAAAAGATTTTTATATTTAATATTATAGTATAAATGAAAAAAATATATTGTGTTAGACAAAGAATGCATACTGGTAATGTGCCTGGTTCTGAACAATATTTTAAAACTATTAATAATAGACACGCAGTAAAAATAAAATGTGATGAATGTGGTATTAATAAGGTTAAGTTCTTATCTAATAATGAAGTAAATGGTTTAAGACAAATGTATGGATCAGGATTTGATGAGTTATTTATTAAAGGTTTAACAGCAGGCGCTAAAGGTTTATTTAATGTAGGAAGGAGAGGAGTAGCTAATGCAATTACATCTGATAGTGCTAAAGCTCAATTTAAACAAATAGGTCAAAAGTATTTAAATGAAGCTATTGATTCAATAACTGATGATGTATCCAAAAAGATAAAAGGTGAGGGTATTGTTGATGATGCTAAATTATTAGCTAAAAGTGGAAGAAAAAAAACAGCTGACTTTATTAGATCTAATAAAGCTAAAGATAAAATAAAACAATATGTTGATGAAGCAGCAGATGCAGCAGCTGATAAAATAGAGGGAAAAGGAGTAGATATTCATAAAGCTATTGGAAAGCTTCCAAAACCAAAAGGTGGATGGACTCTTCCTGGTCATAAGTATACTGGTCCCTATAATGATTTAAGTAAACAACTAAAATTTGATAAAAATACAGGTCAAATTTTAGAGATATATGATAAACCAACTGGTACAGCAGATGCCATTGCAATGCAACATGATGTAGACTATACTGTATGTGGAGATGATAAATCTTGTAAACATAAAGCAGATAATAAGATGGTTAAATCTCTTGATGCAGTTCCTTGGAATCAGAGACAATGGGGGCATTGGTTAGCTAGAAATATGATTGATAAAAAAAGAAAGTTAGGTTTAGGCGCTCATGATAAAAAAAAAACGCCCAAAATTTAAGGTGGCAAGAAAAATTGGCTGATGAGTTACATAAACCTATAAGACGTAATTTTAATAAGAGAAGAGTTATTGTTCATAATGTTGACCAAATTTGGTGTTCTGATTTAGTTGATATGCAAAAGCTTAGTAAATGGAATAAAGGTTTTAAATATCTTCTTATGGTCTTAGACCTTTTTAGTAAATATGGGTGGATTGTACCTTTAAAGAGTAAAACCGGGTTAGAAGTATCTAAAGCATTCGAAACCATTTTACGTAAGGCTAAGCCAAAAAAGTTATGGGTTGATAAAGGCAAAGAGTATTACAATAAAAATTTTCTCGATTTACTAGATAAAAATAATATAAAAATTTATTCTACTCAAAATGAAGAAAAGTCAGCTGTCTGTGAGAGATGGAACAGAACTATTAAAGAAAAAATGTACAAGATGTTTACAATCAGAAATAATACTGTTTACATTGACATCTTGGATGAAATACTCTCTTCTTACAATAATAGTAAAAACAGAAGCATAGGTATGACTCCAAATGAAGCTAGAAAGAAACAAAATTATGGAAAAGTTTATTTAAAAATTAATGCGGTAGGTAGTGAAATAGATAGTAAACCTATATTTAAAGTGGGTGATACTGTTCGTATAAGCAAATATAAAAGAAAAACTTTCGATAAAGGATACACACCAAATTGGACAGAAGAAGTATTCGTTATAGATAGAATTTTACCCACACATCCTATAACTTACAAAATAAAAGATTCAGAGGGTGAAGAAATAAAAGGATCTTTTTATACAGAAGAGCTGCAGAAGACAGATCAAACTGTTTTCAGAATAGAAAAAGTCATAAGGAAAAAAGGCAACAAAGCTTTAGTTAAATGGAAAGGTTACCCTGAAAAATTCAACAGTTGGATAGATATAAAAGATTTAAAAGATCTATCCTAAATTTTGTAATGACCATATGCATAACTACTTATTATATCATCTTTTACATATCTCTTATCATCATAACATGATAGACTTGTTTTATTCATTAATATATTATACATTTCGTGATATTCTGATCTCATGCATTTCATCTCTGTCTTTATTATTTTTTGATTAAATAGGACATCTTCAAAATGAGAATAATTAAAGTATCTCTCATTTGGGTGATTATTATCTATTAAATATTTCTTTATTCCTTTTGCTTTTATACTTTGTTCATGTATTATCTTCTCTTCATCATTTTCAAATATTTTCTTTTCTGTTTCAAATGTATACATTTTACTCTTTAATCCAATAAATTTTGTTATAGGCATTCCAGAAGTCTCATCTTTAAATTTTCCAATAACTTTTTTGTTTTCCATAAATCTGAATTTTGAGTCTTTTGAATAACTACTATTATCTAATTGATCTCTAAATTGAAAAAGATCTTCATAAACATCTTCTGTCTCTATTTCATACATAAGTGAGTCAGTATCAGTAAACAATAGTTTTGCTCTATCACCATATAGTGGTTTTATAGTTCCATAGTGAAATTTATACATAAGTAATTTGCTTAATTCAAGAATAGCAACCCCACAGTATATTGGTTTATCTATTAAAACCTCTTTCTTTCTCATACTTACAGCAACTAAATCATCTGAAAATATTTTACAACCAGCATAATAAGGTTCTTTTGTCTTTTTTAGAAACTGCTCTTTATCAGTCTCAAGATAAACATTACATCTCTTTCTAACATTTTCCATTGTCTTTCCATAAACACTGTTATTCATTAGTTTAAAAAAATCTTTTTCAAAATCAGTCTCTGCATTTGTTCTCATATCTGTATTAAATTGAATATAGTCTTTCAACCATGGTTTTTCAAAAAATTCAATTACCTTATGCACCTTTTTTAATTTTAAACCTAATTCTAAATAATACTCTAAAAGTCTTTCATGAACTACATAATTCTTTTTATCATTTAGTGTTGTCATTAGCTTTTTTACTTTTGTATCTGATATATTAAACTTATCTTTTATTTCATGGCATAAGTCTGATAACATATCATTTGTTATATTTATACTCTCTGGGGCACAGGGATAGTCATTATGTGAATCATGCAACTCTTTTGGGTACTCTAAATCTACTTCATAAAACCTTCCTTTACCATTTACTTTTGGTAACATTTTATCTTCTGGAAAACTTTCTAACCATCTAAATCCACCATATGGTAATGGTTCTGACATTGCCCAACCATAAAGGTTATTTGCATCAAGATAAATTATAAAAGTACTTTTCTTTTTTGGATTGTAATTACTTAAATATTTATTATTTGCTACTGCATTTCTATGTGGAATATTACATATTCCTCCTCTCTTTGCTCTTTCAAAAAAATAGAGTTGGTCTATGTTTCCTTTTATTATTTTATCTAAATATATTCCACCACTATTTATTCCCATTTTATTATTTAATGCTGAATCCCAAGCTAAACTTGGTGATGATATGTAATGTTGTGGATCTAATCCATAATATTTTAAGCATGTCTCTCTAAAATTTTCAAAAATATCTGCCAATAATAAAACATCAATTTTTAGATATAAATCATGGTATTCTCCCATATTTTTTATACCAAACTTATTCCATACTTTTTTTGCATGTTCATAATCTTTATCTTCAATATCTCTCTCTACTAAATCGTTAAAAAAGTATTTCTTTTCTGGCAAACTAGTCTCATTAAACTTTTGAAATGAGGCTATATAACTATATGGGTATACACCTTTTCTCTTTGCTAACTCAAACTCCTCATCATCTCTAAAATATTCTCTAAGATATTTAAATTTATTCTCTTTACTTCTTGCTAAACAACTTGCTAAACTCTCTAATGATCCAAGTAAAAATTGAGCGCTATCAATAAAAGATATATTACCTATTGAAAATGTTAAATATTGTTCTATATCTTTTGGTATTATTCCAATATTAAGATTACGCTTCTTTTTCTTTTTATTTTTGTTATATTCATCTTTTGTACTATTTTTTTGTAGTTTTTCATTATATCTTTCTATTTTTATGTTTTCAGAATCTATTACCTTATTTTTTTCTTTTAATATAGCACCAATCTCTTTTACAATAAGATGACCATCATAACCTCTTAAGTTATGAAATACTACTTGTATTTTTAAATTATCAGCACTTACTCTAAATTTAAGATTACATTCATTATGTGCAGAACCTCTATATTTACCAGTTATATGACAATGGTCTCTTACAGATTTTTCATCTTTTTTATATTTCTTAAGACAAATGTGACATTCTTTTGTATTTTTAAATTTTTCTTCATCTTCTAAAGTCATCCTTAAACGTTTATTAAAATAGTTTTCTACAATCTCTTTGCAGTATTTCTCTTCTTCTAATATACAATTTAAAAACTCTTTTATAACATCTTTTCCTCTATAAAATTTTACAGGTTTACTATAATTATTATCATAAGTACAAACTAATTTATAACCAAAACTACATGGAATATGCCTCTTTTCTTTTATTGTAAAAGATTCATTAGGACTCTTTCTTTGTGGTTTTAAATCTTCTAATATTGATTCAAAATCAGCATAGATAGTAAATGGTTGTTTTAATTTTTTTGCATGATTTTTAAAGTGAGTAGTTGGTATTCTCCATTTGCCATTTATATCTTTAAACATTTCTGGCAATCTTGTTGCACAGTTTCCTTCATTTATATCTTTACAATCTTTTTTATGTTTTTCTAAAAGTTCTTCTCTTATAAAACCATGTAAACATCGAACACAGTAATACATTCTTAAGTGTTTTTTATTCTTATTATATAAAAGTTTATTTATATCTTTTATATAAACACAATGAGCATTATCTTCATCTTTTATTAGAAGTATGTTTAATATTTTTTTATTATCTTTTCCACTAATATAAAATGGATATACTCCATTATCATATGTAAAAATATTAATATTTTTACATATGATAATTTCAAACTTTTTTACATCTATTATTTTACATGGAAAATTAATTCCTTTTAAATCATAATTTTTAAAGTAACTTCTATCTTTTAGTGTAATTCTTTGTGGATCTTTATCTCTTGGGTTATCTTGCCTAATTGAACACCAAACCAGACAATAAGGATCATTATTTTTAATATTAATCAAACCTTTTTTTGGATTTTGTAATTCTTTAGGTAATGGAAAATATGTTCCACCGCCAATTGGTATATATTTTGCAATATTAATAAAATTACTCTTTATCTCCTCTATTATTAACCCAGATCCATTAGATAGCCATTTTGATATTTTTTCTAATATAATCTCTACAATAAAATTATAATTATCTTTTATCTCTTCAGTATTTATTACAACTTCTGGATTATCAATATTACTAAATGAACCATCAATATATTCTCTAAATTCTTTACCATTTTCATCAAATTTACGTTTATAAAATAATATTTTAATTGCAATACTAAATTTTAGTCCTCTATTTTTATTTAAATAATCAAATAATAATTTTTCAATCCAATAATAAACTTTACTTAATTGATTTCTTGGATCTTTTTTATCTAAAATATCTATTTCCGCAGATAATGCATAATTACCAAAAGCCTTATCTAATTTTTTAATTGGATCTCTTTTATTTTCTTTATCTTTTAATTCTTTTCTAAATGCTTCTATTGCCTCTGGTTTATAAAATGGTTTTATTTTTTCTATAAATTGATTAACATCTTTTATTATTGCTTCTGGAATAAAACTTGGTGATGGTGTTGGCCTCTGAATAATATTTCTTGGAGCAGGTGTTGGTCTCTTGCTTTTTATTCTTGGAGCAGGTGTTGGTTTTTGTTTTGGTGGAACATATGGTGTTGGTTGTAATGGTTCTGGTAATCTAGATTTTTTAAAAATAGGTCTACCACCAATTTGAAATAATGGGTTAATAATTATATTTTTAATTGGTTTATTTAATACATAACTATTAATTACTTCTCTATTATATGAATTAAATGCTTTCTTCTCAGATTTTATCATTTCACAATATATTATAGTGTGTCATTTTTTTTAATTTTAAAAATTTCTTAATTATATTTTTATAATTTTATCAAATCTTCACCTCCAAAAAGGCTTCTCTCATGTTTTTTACTTCCTAAATGCGTCCATTTTCCACCTAATCTATAGTTCTTTCCATTATTACAAATAGGGCAATACCACTCTGTTGTCTTTAGTCTAAATACATGATATCTCTTT
>JAEMPF020000564.1:37987-40487 GCA_022496165.2 Catalaphyllia jardinei | reverse complement strand
TTTTTTTTTAAAAGCGCTCGTGTCCCTCCCCTCCCCACTCACCTCCCTTTTCCCAGGGGTCTTTGAGAGTGTAGTTCGCCTCCGCCATTTTGGCAATGTGTAAGAAGTAATGGAAATTTAGTTTAAATTGAGTTTATCGCAATTTCAAAGGTTTGTTCTTTGGTTTTAAACGGCTTGAACAAGTGATATTACTTGGTCTGGGTCATAAGCTAACTCTTTCCACCTTATCGCAGTTTCAAAGGTTTGGTCCTTGGTTTTAAACGGCTTGAACAAGTGATATTACTTGGTCTGGGTCATAAGCTAACTCTTTCCACTTTAAAGCTTGTTGGAACCTGGAGGTGGAATCACTGTTGACAACTGCTTGGACGAAGGTAAGCTGAGGTGAATTGTTTTGCGTTGTGATTACAGTACAGTTTGATTAAATACATACTTGACTGGGTAATAAGATAGGACAAAAACGTTACATATGTATCCATCAGAGTTTATTCAGCTTTTCTAAGAGGTACATAAGCTGAGAAACATTTAACGCAATTTTTTGGGCCATTGGGTACCCCCAGTACAGATCGGGTTCGCGGACTATCCTACAGACCCCCTCTAGGCACCACGCCCGAAACAAGATAGATCACTTTATTTATGCATGGTAGATTCCACTCAGTTACATAATACAAGCAAAAAATATCATCAAATGAAAACAATTCAAGGTAATATCAGTAATTGCTTAGCGTAAAATTCTTATCTAAACAAACTAAGCTGACTACCTGTTTCAATAGAAGTAAATGAAGACAGAAATACTGCTTTTCAGGGATGCGGTGTCGTTAATACACTGAAGTTCTATTCAAAAATGATTTAGATAAACATATACAGGCAAAAACTAACGATAAAAGAGCCCGGCATTTCGGCAACATCTTAGCACCATTAAATAAATGAAATTTGTGATTTCAAGAGAACCTAAGAGTCCAGAGTCATTAATTTGCAATGTTAGACACAGACCTGAGCTCAAATTGAGTCTCATTGTACATTTAAACACAGTCATAATTGTTTAATGAGTAACATCTCATTAACGGGACAATCAAACAAAAAAGCCAGAACAAGTTTGATTGTCTTGTTAATGAGATATTACTCATTAACCCTTTGGTGACTGACCGTAAAAAGACCCTTTTTGACTTGTTTCTTTTCAAATTTGGACCTATTGCTCCAGTGATTTGGTTAGACGTTGTTCACAAACTTATGTTTATTAAAATTCTTTGAAAACTCTATAAACACCGTGAGAACTAAAATAAAAGATACAAATGAATTACAAAATAAGCTTGCGAAAACAACAGAACATAGAAACATCTTACACGCTTCAAAAGTTACAAAACTGAAAGGAAAAACTTAAGATCGATTTACAAATAACGGTAAAATGATGTCGTATACAACTTGACTTTAACTGAAGCCTTAAATCTTAAATTTACAAATACAAACGATGAAATTGAACTTAAGCGAGTAAAGCTACAAACCGCGTACATTAACAAACTAAAATACCGTCAAAGATAATTAACTACCTTGGTGCTGCCTTAATCACCAGATCAATGATAAACTTGGAGAAACTTGTTAACTTGGGGTGAATTAACAGATCTTGCGTCAACTGATCTTGCTAACGATAAAACTAATCTTTTATAACGGTAATTTGGTGTCTCGGCGCTTACGCGTGAGTATTCGCGACACCAGAGAACTTACTAGAAAGATCTAAAAACAAGGGTAGCATACACGTGAAACTAATACGCATAAAAAAGCCTAGCCTTAAATAACTGAATACACGTTTAAGAAACTTCCAACTAGAAATAGTACTCTTAAGGATGCAAAGTCTAGTAATTGAGTGTTAAACAGCTTTAATAAGAAACCTGTTGAAAACTTGTGCAATGTTGCGCGTGCAAAATTTGTTGCTAAAGCGCGCGTCGCTTAAGGTGTCATACATCGCGCACGCGCAACTGAACTGCTGTCACTACAGGACCATTCTTTTGCATTTAACCAATTTTGCCGTGCAATATTTCATTTTCAAGCAAAATAAGTGGGCATCCAAGAATATTTCGTTAGTTTCCTTTCATTAGTGTCTAATAGACCCTTCTCCAAAATGGTGGCCAAAATTTCAGGTAAGTCAAAATTAAAAATGCATACCACCACTAGAAAGAACACCTTTACTTTAGTAACCCTGCAAAGTTTCAGCATTTCAGGTGTAATATCAGCTGAGAAAATGTATGTTGAAAATGGAAAAACAGATGTTTGTATGATTGGGGGTATGCATTATACCCCCAGTCATACAAACGTCTCTTAAGTTTTCAATTTTAAACGTACATTTTCTCGGCATATATTACACCTGAAATGCTGAAACTTTGCAGGGTTACTAAAGTAAAGGTGTTTTTTCTAGTGCTGATATACATGTTTAATTTAAGCTACGGTAATTTTAACCTGTTTGAATTTTCGGCTGCCATTTTGGAGAAGGGTCTATTCATGCCTTTCT
>JAEMPF020000564.1:20487-35487 GCA_022496165.2 Catalaphyllia jardinei | reverse complement strand
TCAGCTGCATGATACACTCGGATCGCCATTAGTTGAAAAAGACTTGGAAAGTTCTTTGCAAACAAGTTCTAAGTCCATAAATGCGTACACAGCTTGATTCTTGAACCAAAATATTTTAAACTTACAACTTGCCATTGGATTAGGAGGATACTCAACAAAGCAACTTGAATAGTAAATACCTCAGCGGAAATGATATCCTGATTATTTTATTTGTGTTTATTGTGTTTAAGACGGGTCCTGCTACTCGTAAAGTACGATTTGGTACTGCGGTACAAAGCCCGAGTTAACGCTCTTAGAGCGTCTAGTTTTTAATCAAATATATAACAACTACCAATTGCAGCATGAAATGTTTGCAGGTTTTAATTGTAATGACTTTTGCTGTCTTAGTCATGATGTTTATAAACAAAAAACAGTTCCATCAATATCAACCAGCCCTCAACACAGAGCATTCTGAGATAGTTCATAGTAACAGTTGTGAAATAAATGCTCCAAAAAGTACGAGTATGTGAGATTTACCCCCATATTATCCACAAAAAATCACAAATATTATGAATTTTAATTCACATTTACAGAGCAAATTGGAAGGGTACAAGTACAGTGTTTCAGTCTGAAAATTTTACTTGAGGGCAAAGTGGCCCTTGAATTGGCCATTCCGAAGTTGAGCAGGGGACTGGGGCGAGTTTCAAATTTTAACCAATCGATAAATGGAGACCACCACATGAAAGATCATGTTTTGATTGGTCATTTGACCAAGTATGATGCTCTTAGGGTGAGCAGAGACCAAGTTATGGACTTTGAAATATGGTTTAAAATCCATGCAAATGTCTCTAATTATATTGCACAAACTCCGTTCGAAATATATGAGAAAACGTCAGGTAGAATTCCGCTTATTTGTGCTTCGAACCACTTTTTAATGCATAAAAAAGCCTGACCCTGGGAGGGGCAGGTAAAAGAATGATGTAATCCCATACTGCCCCTGTACAAGCACATGGTCCCATGATCCTCTCCATCTTTTTCTGCTGCTTCGAAACCACGTTCAGGTAAGTGAATTTTCTGTACATTTATCACTTTATTTTCCTTTTCAGCTATACATACATCCCCTCCACATGGAGGGAAACATTTGAAGATACTTATCTTCAAACTGATTTGGCCTTTTAAATCTTAGAACACGATGCCAAATCGAAAAAGGTCTCACTGCTAGCGTTCGTCTTCCCGCCATCATGATCGATCGTCGAGCAATAGCCCATATAAAAAGCGTAAAACTCCAAGCCCTCCGCCTTCACCAGGAGGAAAATCTTTGCATTCAATCCTACAAACTTTGCAACAAATGCAAACCGAAATGACAAAGACAAGCGAATGAATTTCTATGATGGAATCTCTCTTCGAACAACATTCGCGAACTTTCGCGCCATCACATCCTACTCCTGATGACCAAATCTCCGTTCTGGCCTATTCGGATGGAGAATTGTTAGACTACTCTGAAGATGACGTTTCTTTGGCCACTGGACCCCAAGATCAGGCTATTAAGCCAAATTATAAGGCTATTAAGCCATCACACATGGCCACTAGGCCAACACACGAGACAAATGTCTCCCAAACACCTGAGGAAACTCAACCAAATGGACAGGCTGGTAATAACTCTATCTCTACCTCGTCGTTGTACGACCCCGATTCAACAAAGTCATCATGGGAACCTCAAAAGGAACTATCTACGTTCCTAGAGAAACAGTTTCGCAGGAAACTCGCCTATGACCAAGGATGTGAAATCCTTGACAATTATAGTGTTCCATCAGTTGATTGTCTGGTTACTCCTACCTTGGACCCCTCTGTTCTAAATCAAATCAACTTTACCCAAACCAAGAAATATGTGCAGGACCGTGATATGGAGATGGCTGTGGTCCAAAGGGCCCTCTTAAACACAACAGGGCCCCTGTGCTCTCTACATGATACCCTCTCTTCAGGAAATCAAATTCCAGTAGAGGAAATTAAATGCATAGTTAAGGAAACATTATGCCTCCTTGGTTCAGCCAACCATCAACTGTCTGTATTACGTAGAAAGAAAGTTCTTGCAAATATTAATAAAGAGAAAATAAGTCTGGCTGATCAACCACTCCCTAACGCCAACCGTTTTCTGTTTGGAGAGGACTTCCCCTCTGTTGCTTCCAAACAAGCCGAACTTTCTCATGGCTTAGCTAAGAACTTATCAAATGCACAAAAGCCCAAACAAAGTTTTCAAAAATCTGAGATCACCAAGGACAGGCAACGACCTAAGACCACAGTTGACTTCTCTAAGTACCAGACAAACCAACCAAAAAACTATCGGTCCTTTCGCCCTAACAAGGGCCCCTCAAACCAAGACTCAACAACTACTAGACCCCGAAATCTTACATGTTGTGTTGGGATATCAAATCCCTTTCCACTCTGTTCCTGTTCAGTTACACGTTCCACTTACAAAATGTTCAGATTTAACAGTTCCCCTTGTAGATTCAGAAGTGAACAAACTCCTGTCAATAGGGGCAATAAAGGCAGTTGCCTTTTCAGAAGAAAACTTTTACATCAGACTGTTCCTGGTCCCAAAAGAAGGAGGGAACTTACCGTCCAGAGATCGACCTCAGCCGGCTTAACAGGTTTGTAGAGAACTCCCATTTTCAAATGAAAAACATTTCCTGTCTGAAACACTTCTAAGAAGGGGAGACTTAATGACATGCATAGACCTAAAGGATGCATATCTCTCTGTCCACGTACACAAGTCCTCACAAAAGTACTTGTGTTTCCAATGGAAAAACAGTTATTATGCCTTCCAAGGCCTGCCATTTGGGCTAAATACCGCCCCCAGGGTATTTACAAAGCTAATAAAACCCATAGCAGCGTACTTGCGGAAAAGAGGTATTCGAATAATCGTCTACCTGGACGACTTCCTAATCCTGGGCTCCTCCATAAAAGAGTCAAAAGCAACTCAACTAACACTAGACCTTCTGCAGTGGCTAGGTTTCACCATAAATTGGGAGAAGTCCATGCTAGTCCCCACTCAGTCATTGACATTTCTGGGCCTCTCCATAGATTCACAGACAATGTCGCTCAGTCTCCCAGAGAAAAAGATCCTGAACATACAGAGCAAATGTCAAACTCTCATTCGCAATCCCACTTCATCAGCTCGCGAAGTGGCAAGTCTCATAGGGGCATTGGAAGCAGCCCGCCCTGCCATCTGGCAGGCCCCCCTACACTACAGAGGATTACAAATTCAGCTCATAAGATCTCTACAGGCCTCTCGAGACAATTACGAGACACTCATGTCCCTAAACAGCAATGCTCACTCCGAGCTTCAGTGGTGGCTCCAGAACATAGCAACCGTAAACAGCAGTACCATCAATCCTCCTGCCTCCAAGCTGTACATAACCTAAGACGCCTTTAAAGCAGGCTGGGGTGCATGCTGTCAGAACCTAACCGCAAATGGCCGTTGGTCTCCTCTGGAGGCGAGAGATCATATCAATATTCTCGAACTCAAAGCAGCCTTTCTTGCCACCAAAGCCTTTCTCAAAGACAGGTCAAATGTCACAGTGTGCCTCCGCATGGACAACACTACAGCTGTTGCCCACGTAAACAACAAAGGGGGAACCTGTTCCCTTCAGCTAGTCAACCTCACCCTAGAACTATGGGAGTGGTGCCTTCAAAAATAATTCTGATCCCTGCTCAGCACCTACCAGGCAAACTCAACAACGTGGCAGACAGAGAGTCAAGAGAGTTTAACTACTTCAGCGAATGGCAAGTAGACCCGTAAGTGATTCGGCCCTTCCTAAGACGGTGCAGTGTAGATCTCTTTGCGTCACGCCTAACGGCTCTCCTTCCAACTTACGCCAGCTGGAAACCAGACCTGGGTGCTACCTACACAGATGCAATGACCTTCGAATGGTCCCTTCTAAAAGGCTATGCCTTTCCACCATTCAGTCTGATCGCACCAGTACTGAAAAAGGTATCTCAGGACAAAGCAGATCTGGTCCTAGTGGTCCCAATGTGGCAGGCACAACCTTGGTGGCCAGCCCTCCTGAACCTCTTAATCAAAAATCCTGTCATGATCCCCTCTGAGGATCCATCCAATATACCCCAGGCTTCATTTAGCCGCCTTTCACTTATCAGGGAACAGCACCAAACAGAAGGCTTTTCAGAGGACATTACCAGAATACTCCAATCAGCAACTCGCGCCTCCACACATAAGACATACCAGTCAGCTTGGGGACTGTGGCATAGCTGGTGTGCTAACTGGAAAGTTAATCCAATTTCTGCCACCCTGAATGATGTCCTTCTCTTCCTGACTGATCGCTTTAACAACGGGTCAGCCTATAGATCAGTCAATGTGGCACGCTCAGCTATATCCTCCTGTCACCCTAAGATTGACGGCTACCCAGTGGGTCAACATCCTCTTGTTGCTCAACTTCTAAAAGGAATGCTTAACATGCGCCCTCCAACACCTAAATATACCCACACATGGGATGTGCATCTGGTAACAAAGTACCTGGACTGCCTTGGAAAGACCAAGCTACTGCCCTTAAAGCTTCTCTCAATCAAATTGGCAATGCTTTTTTCCCTTTCTTGTCCGGAACGAGCTTTGTCCCTTGTGGTGACCCCAGAAGGAGTTTCCTTCACACTTGTGTCTCCAAGAAAGCGAGGCTCCCCAGATCAACTACCTCAAGCCTTTTTTGCGTCTTTTCCACACAATGAGAGACTCTGTCCTGTTGGCACTTTGCGCCATTATCTTAAAGCTACACGAAACTTACATCCAGTCTTCCCGTAGTCCAAACCAGACCCACTGTTTGTTTCTTATGTCAAACCACGTAATCCAATCACTGCACCTGCTCTTAGCCGATGGCTGCGCATGGTTTTAAAGAATGCTGGTATTGACACTGACATCTTTAAGGCCCACTCCGTTCGTGGAGCCTCAACGATGGTAGCAGTAAACAGTAATGTTCCACTGGATGATGTTATGAAAATGGAAGATTGGTCTCGCATTAGTACCTTTCAGAAGTTTTACTACAAGCCTATTTTCAAAGTTAATTATGCTCTCTCTGTATTAAAATAATTTTCAAGTTGCACTTGGGCTTAAGATGGTCATGGCAAATTAAAATAACTTTTGATAATGCAGTTTCTGCGTTACTTTTTGGATTTCCTATACCCAGCCCTTCTTCTGCACATTACGTGTCAGGGCGTTGAATTCTACCTGATGTTTTCTTATATATTTCGAACAGAGTTTGTGCAATATAATCCCAAATTACCGCGAAGCGGCCTGCCAGTATAACTGAAATTATATAAACAAACAAAGTGAGAAATATATGAGTCCCACCCCTTAAATCTAGTCTGTTCTCCTCACACAGCGTCAAAAAAGATGGAGAGGACCATGGGACCATGTGCTTGTACAGGGGCACTATGGGATTATGTCATTCTTTTACCTGCCCCTAGCAGGGTCACGCTTTTTTATGCGTTAAAAGTGGTTCGAAGCACAATTAAGCGGAATTCTACCTGATGTTTTCTCATATATTTCTCACTTCGTTTATTTATATAATTTCAATTATACTGGCAGGCCGCTTCGCAGCCCTGGTATATTTGGTTGGGATTTTGAGACAGCGCCCCCAAAACCATATAAACTCTTAAAAGTTCTTATCAATTCTGTGACAACCGTAAAATCCTGTCATGCACCTACTATTTGAATGAAGCTGAGATAAAAAAATTGCTATGTTTGCCCATTTTAAACAGGATCACAGAAATCATAAAAAATATTTAAGAGTTTGTATGATTTTGGGGGACGCCAGGGAGGATTGGAACGTCTTCCCATATTGCTTTGCGCAGCAAATGTGAGTCATTTTGCCACGTAGTCAATTACTTTTTCGCGTGGAGCCGAGTTTTGTAGATTTTCACATCGTTGTTTTCTTGTTGAATTTAGTGCTATGGAGCGAAAAAAGGTAAGATATATTTTTTACTATGTCGTCTTTGTTGCTATCTAACTTTCAGGCCAAAGAAAAGATTTGCAGCTGTGGAAAACCCGCATATCTTTGATGAATTTATTTGAAACGGTTGGCGCGTTATTTTTTGTGAAAAACGCTTATCCAAAAACCCCTCTAACACAATCTTAACGTGGAGTCTTTGCCGTAAAAACAATATGACGTCAAAGAAGAATAAATTATGACTGAAATGAATGCAAAGGTCGCGAAAGGTCGCTTCGTATTGTGTTCGTTCGAAGCATTTGAAAATTCCTTTTGTTTGTCCTCAACGAGCTGTGTGATTATATTCAATAGGAAATGGCGCGCTGGTAGCGTGACGTTCTGTTGAACTTACGACAAGTTGTCGCTTTTTCTTTTACTTGAAATTTTGCGTTGTTCGCCTTTTACAGCTGTAGTAAAACTAGAAATGAGTGTTCTTTCTACTCCTAGAAAAGAAAATAAGAGGTGCCACTTATCTACTGGTCAAACGCCAAATGAGAAGAAAAAGAATCGGCCAGGAGGGCTAATCCAAGGGCATATCGGTTCGAGAAAATCTCTCGATTACGATTCTGTAGAACAGAATAACAAGGTGAGCTTCTTATATGTAGTCTTGAGCGCATGTTTACTTTTTTTGTGCTTATATATTATGTGTTTATTATCCAATGTACTAGTCGCCTTCACCATGTATCAGGGGAGTGTTGCAAAGGAATCTTGTTGTTACCTCTCCTCGAAAATGTATCGGAAAGAAGTACCCTTGGACCGAAGCTGAAGACCGGGCTACGATTCAGTTCATTGCCATGCACAAAGATGAACAGGCCACAGACGAGTGGCCAGCCATGAGATCAGAAGCTGAATACTGGAGTTTGGCTGCAAGATACATTAAATCTTCAGTACCTTCGCAAAGGTAAATGTACTAATGTAGCATAGCTAAGATGTTAACTATTTTGGAATTTTTCTGTGGCTTGGCTATGTTTGCCTTGGAGGAAGCAGTTTTTTGTCTCTGTTATATATCTGGTATACATACAGACATATTACATAATTATACATGTGCATACATTTTCTTTTTGCTGAGACATCTGCATGTGGCAATCCAGTGCCATTAACTTAACATCATAACAGCATGGAGGCAGTGAGGCTAGAGTTAACCTTGTTTTGATACAAACCTCACTGTTTTTGTTGTGTAAAACAAGTTCTAATACTAGCTAGGTGCATTTACATGACAAAAGGAGAGAGGTCTGCATCAAAGCAAGGTCACCTCCATCCTCACTGGCATGCAAAGGTCAGGTCGCAGGTTAGTGAACTTTAAAATGGTTTACTGGTTACAATAACAGAACAGTAAATGTAAATTATTCTCTTTACAGCACAGTCAATACGGCAAAGGGTGGTCAATCATTTGAGAAGGAAATTTAGAACTGTTGATGAGGCAGAGGATGCTTACGACATTACCATTGATTCATACCTGGCAGGACCAGAAGCACAAAAAGAAAACCAAGTTCCCCATGCTGGTATTCCAGAAAAAGTCATGGATATGGTGAAAAAGCTAACAGGTTGTCAGCTGTCAATGCTTGCTACCCACATCATGGAAAATCTTACAGTGCCAATTCTCCAGTCCACTTTACTGAAACGCTTGCCAAAAGTTCTTCCCAGCATGTCTTTGTCTGACGTGACTGAGTTGCTGTCCTCGTTGTCCAAGATAGCTTCCCGTGATGCTCTTCTCAGTGTTGCTGACAGTCTTGTGAGCAGTGTTGCATCCAAGACCGGCCTTTCTTGGAATGTGAAGGGGTTCCTTGACACTGCTTGCAGGGCTATGTGTGAATTAGAGGCTCATGGTAAACCAAATGTGGTGTATTTTTTGTGCAGATGCATTGCTGACAAGAAAGAGGATGGAAAAACACCCATTTTGCCTCTGGATCGCATGCCCTTTGGATTGATTCAGTATCAGCTGGAATTCTTTAATGCGACACATGTTTGTCAGGTCATTTTTTACTCTGAGTTTTTTGTTTACACTTATTTATGTAAAGATGCTTAAGATGGACAGAGTGGTGATATGTCATACCGTAATAATCCCATGTTAAAGCCAACCTGGGTTATAAACCTCCACCCTTGATATAAAACCTTTAATTTTTAATCAAAGGTTATAGCACAATAGGTTAATAGCTCGAAAGGTAATGGCATGTTAGCTTTAGTTCATTTCTGAGATACAATCTCCCTAGTTGTTCCAAAAATGTTTCTTATTTCACTTATATGCCACACCGGATATAAGCCCCCCCCCCCTCCATTTTTAAGCCAACCTAATACCCCTTATGAAGTGATAAGCTCAGGGCTTTGATGTGTGATTTTACTATGTGTCGAAACATTTTAGAGGAATACCTCAGTTCATTCTTATGTTCTTAACTTTTTACTTTTTATTTTAAATCAGATTTCAGAGCCTGAAGATTTCAGGATGTGGCGAGAGACCATGGAGTCGGAGTTTGGAGGTGGCAAATTCAAGCGCCTTTTTAGGGGGCCAATGTGGAGTTCATGTGAAGTGACTGATATTGGTGTTCCTCAAAAGGTATAGCAAAGAAATAAAATTGAAATGATTTTCATGTTCCTTTTCCCTCTGGCTGTTGTAACAAGTATTGCAATTATTATAATAGTACCAGATGCCATAACTGCAATGATATTTACTGTGTCATTAGTATGTATTGCACAAAATGATAATGAAAATTATTTACTATTATTTATTACTTTGCCATTTTGTGGGAAAATTACACTCAATGATGTTCATAGCAAGGGATTTTGGATCTATGCATATCTCTTGTTTTTCCTTCAAAAAAAAAGTTATAAATTGTTAGTTTTTTAGAGTTAGTATCCTTATCATTTTCATCCTTTAGGCAAAGGTCAACGTAGCCTGTATCAGTACAAGGACACAGAACACAAGAAATCAACGTTCACTGTTTACTGGAAAACCTGAAATTCAGGTACCTTTAATGATAAAACCATAGTTAAACATGTACACTGCCATTGATTGATAACCAACCCATTCACATGACTGTGTATAGAAAAGTTTAGGGCCAAACAATACCACTCCACATAGCCGTTTGGGGAACGTTTTCACTCTGAAAGAGTTCAAAGATGGTTGGCCCAAACTTGTGAGGTAAAGTATTAAATTGACTTTGCCAAAAACATCTATGTGAAATTTGAGATAAAAATAATGAGACAAGCTCAAAAATAAGTGCACCATGGATGTTGTATGCCACACAAGTTTACTTGATAGTCTTGTCCAGAAAAAAATAGAGTATACTCAATTACCTCTAGTTGAATATTGTTAATCTAATTTTCTATTGTCTTTTAGGGAGAATTCCAAGCGTCTGAGTTGCGAAACCCTGCCGTTCTACTACTGGACAGAGAATGACAGATTCAAAGAAGGATCTTTGGATTCATTTGACATCATCCCTGGTCAGGAGGGCAGTGAACAAGCCGATGAAGGCACTGAAGAAGATGGACCAGCAACAAATCCTCTGCGTTTGCACAGGCTCATGAGGAACCAAAGGGAAAGTGTTGCACACTTTGTCTCTGGTAGAGCATTGGTTGTCTGGTTGTCAATAGCTTTTCCGCTTTTTACTTGGCCACTTAAAAACGTTAATAAGACCTCATTGGTTAAAAAGTTGATAGTTGATAGTTGAAGTTGAAAGCATGCAACTGTTAAAATTTTATTTTATTCTTCTGTACTCTTACGGCCTTCTTTGTGGAGACACACGAAGAGGATTAAGTAAGTGTACTCTTATTGTAGAGAAAAACAAGCCAATAAGTGTTTGAGAAATTAGACAGTTGTTAATATATCATTGAAGCCAAAAACTAATTTTGTACTTGACAACATATTAAAGCTTTATTTTACTGACAGTAGGATGCAGAATATAGGTAACTGTTCTTTAGTAATGATAGTTGAACACCATGTACTCTTCAGTGTGTCGAGTGAAATCACTTGAAGGCAAAATTAAACAAAGAATAATTTATAAATATCCATTGTAAATCCTCCATGTACTTGTTACAAATTATCACAGATGTATAGTTAACATCCCAAAGTGAGGTTTACTCTTTCATTTATACATTGTATATCAATAAGTTATAAGTTTATTATAACAACAGCAATTGTCAATCAACTTGACTACATTATTACCCATAATCATTCAGCCCTCCGAATATGTTTTTACTCTTGGTGAAAATGTAATTAAAATTGATGGGAAAAGATGGGCCGTTCCAAAATTTAAGGTGTGCAAATTTACTTGAATACTCATGAATGCAAAGCTGTTCTAAAATTCTAGCACCATCACACTGATTTCATCAGTTGCTTTGTGCAATGAAATTACAAATTTGCATGTCTATGGTCAGGGTTTGGGTTGTGGAGGAGGAATGAGAGGTTTTGTAAAATTCTGTTAAATCTAAATAACAGTTCTGAAATAATGAATGTGATGCACAAGTCAGTAACCAAATTTCATGGGATTAAGTTGACTGAATTCTGTCAATACACTTTGAACAACGAAAGATGAACTACCCCCCCCCTCCCCCCCAACTCATGATACCTTTCAGAATAATTTGCACATATTTTACTCCAGTACTAGTTGTACAAGGTTAAAGTTGAGCAGATCATTACTGTGCATGACTAAAGTGGCAAATCTAATTGATATGGTCATTGTATTTGTAATTGGCATCTGTAGGAAGCCAATGACCAATTTTGGAAATTAGCACACGAGGGTGATATAGCCAGTCATTCAAATCTGGAACAAACATAAATCCAATGAACTTGAATTCCACCTCTCGAATTTCACTGTTCCTAAGTGCAACCACAACTTTTCTCAACTTCTCTTTGGGGATGTAACCAATACAGTACCAGCCATTGTTTAGGTATGCCTCCACTAGGACTGCATTCCTATCCCTGATGTTGGTAGGCTCTGGAGTCACCCTTAAATTTAAGTTTTCTTTGTGCAATTGAAGTTGCTTGCACTTGCGCAGAGCTTTTTGACAGTCCTCGTGATAGCTGCTTCCTTTCAAAGCAAAGTACTCAGTAAATTGCACTGTTTCGTCAATATGAGTTTCCTCACTAACTTGATCAAGTTAAGTGTCACTACATTCCTCTTCTGACATATCAGTTGAATCAGTAGACTGACAAGATTCTTGTGTTACTGAACCTGTTCCATGGACAATCACATTTCCGTCAGAGGGGTAGCTCGAGCAATTGCAGTTACACACCAACACCTCAAGCCAAGGTGTGTGTGGCAGTGGATCCTCCTCCTCATGATCTAACTTGGGTGGAACTTTAACTGCATAGGAATTGGGAACTATTTGAAATTCCATAACCACAGACAATGTTCTGTTGTATGACTGTACATCAAGGAGGCAAAAATCAACATTACTTTTCAAAATTTACTTCAATCAACAGACAATATTAAAGTGCAACTGAGATGTTTCTCATAACAAAGACAAATCAAGGCAAACTGCATTTTTATGATTTGATGAATAGAGCACATGCCAGCCTGAAATTGTGTCATTTTAACTTCAAATTACTCCGAAAAATTTGCTAAAATCACACAAGGAATTATAGTTATTTGCTCAAATCACACAAGGAATTATAGTTTGTTTGTTCAAACACAAACTAAACCGAACAATGAACGTTGAGAAGCTCAGCCTAATATTAAAACTGTTAAGCACGTCGAAAAGGGCTAGTTAAGGGCTACTTTTTTTCCTCAGACAGTCCAATCCAATCTTTAAAAGGGAAGTAACAAATTACTTCGATCGCGATCTGTGCACGTGCGGAGACAAACAATTGAAATGCGCTTCGCTAAAGTTGAATAAACTATAAAGCTACAATCAAATGCCAAACTAAAAACCAAGGTATGAAACGCTGAGAAACTTACCTTGATATCACAACTGTTTCTCACTTCCAAAAGGACTGGAGATTGGCGATCCTTCAGAGCATCCATCACTTTCTTCTGAAACAAAAATCCGCACATCCTTCGCTCGGCAATTTTCTCGGGGAAACTGACGTGGCCAAGAACTAATTTCACTTGCAGACAAGAAAATTGTTCGAACTGAACACTTTCCTGTGCTCCAAGATCTAAGCAATGGAGATAAATGAGCTTTCTTTCGCGAAATGTCGGAGCGGTTTGCGACACGACTTCGATGAAATCCATAGCAAATGAATGGTCACGTGATGGAAAAAAAACGATAATATAGTTCAAATGCAAAGCATTCTGGGAAGAGCTTCCAATCCTCCTTGGGGGACGCTGTCTCAAAATTAGAGACATTTGTTTGGATTTTGAACCATATTTCAAGATCCAGAACTCGGTCTCTGCTCACCCTAAAAGCATCATACATGGTCAAATGACCAATCTCAACATGATCTTTCATGTGGTGGTGTCAGTTTATCAATTGGTTAAAATTTGAAACTCGCCCCAGTCCCCTGCTCAACTTCGAAATGGCCAATACCTTTTTATGGGTCAGTTCTGTAGGAAAAGGGCCAATAAATTTGCGTCAGGGTACTAAGGAAAATAAAGTAGTTTATTAGGATCTACAGGTATGATAGAATTTAATAGTAAGTAGTTAAGCTAATAGTTAGTTAAGTTAGTAGTTAGTTCTGGTAAGTAAAGATTCTTTTGAAACAGATACTTGAAACAATCCACAGGTACAAATGACATAGTAATAGTCAATGATCAAGGGTTTGCAATACATTATAGGATGATTTCAAACACGCTCAGCCATTTGGAAGTTTTCCAATGTGAGAGAATCAATACAGCAAAGCAAAAGGATGGACCAACGTTTTGTATTTTGAATATTTTAGAAGCCATAATCTTTCGATATGGTTTTCTAGAAGGACATAACATGTCACAAAATAATAGTTATCGATCACCATGGCAGGGAAATGTACTGTAGTGGCCATGATGGCAATTAAACCAGAATTTTTGGTCATCAAAGATGAATTGTTACTTGCATTGGAGGCCATATCAGTCGCAATTCCGAGCTCTGGGATGGCTTTTAAAATTCTATTCTTATGTAACCCTGCATTGATCCTTGTAAAAGGAAAGAGCCAAATTGGCCCTTTTTTGTTTTCTGAGGGGTCATCTCTGATTTCATGGGATTCCCACAATGGCACGCTCCGATGGAAACACTGCATGTGGGTGGCACAGATTATACTAAGTATCGACCAGGTGGTGGGAAGTGTTATCCAGCGTATCTAAACAGGGATTGAAAAAAAAACCTGTCTTCTCCTCTGAGGCATGTACTTTTTCCTCTTGGGGAAGTAGCTTTCTCTCTTGACTTGTTCCGCCTTCAAGAGCCAAGAGTAAATTTTAGGTACGTGGGTAATCAAGTGGTGAGAAGAGGCTCGATGAAAATCTCAAATTATAGCATTGATCTATTGACTGCATGATGCTTGTTCAGTCAATTCATAAGTGGGTACCCAGCATGTGATCAAAATCTGCCCTGATCAAATTTCTTTCCACGGTTAAAAAAAAAGTCATGTTTGGCAGGAAGACATTGTGAAAGCACTTTGCAGTTTTCTTTTTTTTTTTTTGCAAGCATTTTCACAGTATAAAACCTAACTCGCCATCAATGTATAAAATATGCACAAACTGTACGCGTGCATTGTCTCATTCCCAAAGGTAAAGTTCAGTTGCCGGTAAGTGAAATGAAGTTCATCGCATTAAAGTAATGATCAGCTCTTGGAATTATTAATAAAAATTCAGAAGAATTTATTTTTAGAAGTGAGTCTTTTTCAGTGTGGATGATAGTTCACTCAAGCTCTACATTTTGATTAGTTTTTTATCACATTGATATTAGTGACTTCGCTGGCGACTTCTGTTTTGAGTTAGCCACCAGCTCCAAATTTCTTGTTAACATGGCGACTAAAATGGTTGTAGCTTGGAGGGTTATTATGTGGTTTTGTTTATTACAGAAGTTTTGGTCTTGTTTGATTTGATTCATGAACCTCAACGTAATTTGATCAATTTAAACCACTTTACCTCACATACTTGTGACTGCTTATTCATGGAAATAAGGTATTTCAGAGTTATCAACCATTCACAAGAGTGCCACTTGACCTTTTAAACAGTCTGATGACCCTTTTAAACTTTGTAACATGAATTCTGAATCCCTGCACAGGTCCTGAGAGTGTCTGCCTGATACAGCTTTTGCTGTAGGAGAACTGGTTTAAACTCCCGTCCAGAAACATCATGAAAACTGTCATAATGACAAAAGCAGGTTTAAACTAGCTTTAAATTTTGTGATTTGTTTAGTGGTTGGTAATTAGTTGTCTTGTAACATTTTTAACTTGGCAATCTTTCTTTTCCAGATCAGGTGCCATCAGTGACAAAGTGGACCAAAGCATAAAGCAGTTATCTTTAGAAGGGCTGCGTGATTTGTTTTGCAATCCAGCATTTGGGTGAGCCAGGTAAACAAAGCTCTTGAATAAGCCAAGTTCAACATTGATCAATTGAATTCAGTCATGCAATCTATTCTGCCATGGCTGACTTGTTAAATGAATAAATAGACTGAAGAGCTCTCTTACTAATAGAACATTTTTTTAATACTGCTTTGAATCGATTGTAAATGACATATTGGTAATAGTTAAAATATTCTGTAAGCATGTTAAGAAGTCCTACTCAGCCAGCAGACTAGTTAACTGACTGATAATTTTCCAGCCCTGATTGACTGACTGACTAATTGGCAGACTGATGGACAGAGGAACAGACAGACAGACTGACACACTGACAGATAGATGGAAGAATGGAAGGAGGGACTGACTAACTTATTGACTTAGAAATTGACTGACTGTTGGATTGCCCAATTTACGGACTGACTGATGGGCAAATGAACTGACCTTGTAATTGACTGACAGACTGACTGGCCAACTGACTGGCTGACAGACTCAGTGATGTGACTTACTCGTTCACTGATTGACTTATTAATTGACTGACTTACTGACTGACTGAATGAATGAATGACTAACTGACTGACTGACTGACTGACTGACTGACCGATCTGACTGATCTGA
>JAEMPF020000564.1:0-12500 GCA_022496165.2 Catalaphyllia jardinei | reverse complement strand
GGAATACCTGCCGGTAGAGTGCCAACGAGTAAACTGGCACTGTTGTGCGCCGAGAGAAAATTAATAAATAAACAGAGTACAGACAATTTTTTAAAATGAAATATTGTTTAAAAAAGCAGTGCAAAACTCACATATTTTTTTTGGTTTTTCTTAGGTTTTCTAACTGTTATTTTGATATCCACGTGAAAAATCGAAATTAGTCACACCACTAACAACATACACAATACAAGAAGCATTTATAAATTTTCGTGAGCTGTTACTTACTTCAGCAAGTGGACTTTGGACCTGAGCACTTCTGAACGGATAATTTTCAAGCGAGCCCCCCGAAACTTTGCAATAAGAAGACTATTCAAATTGATTTGCTAATTTCCCTGAGGCTTGACAGATAGTGGCTTCCTGGCAAACAGAGCTTAGACTGTTTTTCACTTTTGTGAACGCTGATGGATACTGATACTGAGCACAAAAGACGGCACAAACTACAGTGACATGTTGTGTGACTCGTTACTCGTTCGTCGCCGGATCAAATTTGTGATTGCGAGCAAACTCGATTGGAAAGAGGTTTTATATTCCCTCTGATTATGTTTATAGTAAATATATTTGAATATATTCAATTGGTTTTTTCCTTAGTTATCACACGCTGGCCGATTTTGTCAAGGCAATTCAGTGACTGTTGTTTTGGCAAGACTGTTGTTTTGGTACGCTCGCTGTGACTATCAAATTTGTATTTGAGCACACTAGCTCGATAAAAAGAGGCTTTGTACGCCCTCTGATTGAGTTTATAGTGATTATGTTCAAGTGGTTTTGTTTTTTGTTTCTTAAATGGCACGCTGACCGATCTTGTCGAGGCAATTGATTGTTTTGGCAAGCTAGCCGTGACAGTGGCACTACCACTCGCCGTTTTAGACCTGATCTCGATAACTGCCTCACTGGGCGATTTTCCGGCCACCTAGTTGTTAGATTTGTGACACTCTGGCTCCAAAAACACTAAATCGAGGTACACGCAAGAAGAGAGCGCTCAAGCACACGAGTGAATATTAATATTTCCACTCACCTTTTCCTGTCGGATCACTCGAAAACAATCACCGATGACGTCACTCTTACATTACCTTACCTTACCTTACGTACATTTCCATTCGAGATTTCATCTCCCTGTACCAAAATCAACTCACGCACATACGTACACGGCTTTATAATGCTGCCGCCTCGCCAGCCTCGCGTCTTCGCTCGGCTGGCTCGTTGGCAATAAGTAAGCTTCAAGACAACGGGCAAAGAGGCTAAATTAACTCATGTTTACGCCAAAAAAAAAATCCTGGACTGCAGTTTCCCTTTCATCGTCAAGTACCGTAAGTGTTTCCTTTCTGTTGGAAGTTAAGATAAGATAAGATAAGATAATTTATTTAATGTCAAGATTAATTAAGTTCACTAGCTCGTTAGCGGTCTACAGGCAGAAGCAACTAAAAGAAGACCTACCCCAGAGAGAAAGAAAAAAAATAGTAATAATCAAAGTATATGGAGAAGAAATTAAATTGTCAGAGTGGCCCTGAATAAGAAGTACGGTTAAACGTTTACGTAGCCCGTGCTCCGAGGCAGATGCCGTTTCAGGTGTTTTGCGGGAAGAGGCTCGGCGAGATATCAAAATTCCTTGCCACCACCATTCATCCACAGAGCTATACATTTAAGGAGGGTTTCGGTCGAGATCACCGCCTGCAAATTGACAACGACCTGCGTTCGGCATTGGAGTCAGAAAATTTATAATTTTCCAATAGTTTCTGTACAACATTGCACACTTGCTTTCCGAGAAAACCTCAAACGGCCTGTTGTATGCGGCCTACTTTAGTTAATAAGTTCCGTGTAAACGGCGTCTCTAATAACTGTGATTTAGTTACGAAACTTCGGTGAGCAGTAACCGTAGTAAACCTCTCTCGTGAAAACACGGCAAAATCTGTGCAATTTGCTGTTACTGTAGTGAATCCGAACCATTGATAAATATTGTCAATAACCCCAATACTTCCGCTGAATCAACTAAGAAGCCTGCACTGTATTTCTTTCAAATTACAGTGAAAAATAATTGATATTCTTAAGTTAAGACCAGATTTTGTCCGATCACATTTGAAATGATTTCGCTGGAGCAATTTGAACGCGCGTCACGTACGAAACCCGCATTTTGACTTCCGGTCTCTTTTTCACATCTTACTTCCGTTCCCCCCAACTGGCTGAGAAGTGAGAAGTTTCATCCCTTGTCACATTTTTATATTTGGTGAGCGATCGGATCCTCCGAGAATTTGCGAGTCCCAGACTTCTAAGATCTCGGTTCTGAACTTCGCACCAGCACACCGCGCAATTTACCGCGCGCGCAGGCGCGCGCGTATTAAAAATTCAAAATGGCCGCCACAAATCGCAAAACACGAGCGTCAAAGGTAGTTTGATCTTTTATTTATATTCTAAACGGATGTGAGAGCTCCCTGTGCTGACGCAGCGCCACAGTTCCTTTAGAAACTTACCCCCTTTACTAGTAAGAGTTTGGTTTGCTTGATTGAGGTTCAAGGTGATTCAACAACACGGAACGAGAACCCCCCTCCACCAACGTTAGGAATACACGTGTTTCTGCTGTTTCCTTCAACAACGCGGAAACTCCTTGAGGTTCAGTTAAGCAACCGTAAAAACCATCATTACCCATAATAACTTTCGACATTGTCGCGTTAACTTTTCCCCATTTGTAAGACAACCTTTCTCGAACAGCCGTTTATATTTTGAGCGTTTTGCAATGCTGAAAAAGCGTATCTGTAGTAGACATTAACACGAGAATCGAGCTGCTTACTAAAACTAAGTGTTAATCATACTGCAAAGTTTTCTTGAGATTTTTCCAGAACTTGACTTGGCTTATTCAGAGAGTTTATCTGGTTCACTTCAATGGATAGCCTCCCACGCAGACGTTCTTAGGCTTGTCACGCGTTCCTCCCCACGAATGTCTGCTCAACAGACCGGTCACATCCTTTCGTTGGCAGTTAGCCAATCATAGCTTCTCTGCCTTCCCGTGGAAAGCTGGGCTTTGACCGACTTTGACCCAACGCTTCAATACGAGAAATTTGCGCCGCAAAATGTTCAACATTCTCACTTACGTACGAGTTGCACCAGCAAATGCAGACGTACATATTATTTCAGAAGTACCGGCAACTGATAAGATCCACATTGAAGACCGGTACGTCTTGCCTAAGTCAAACAATAGGGAACTTAAGCATCGACGACGAACTGGACGACGACGACGTTTCATATCCGTGAAAGACTGGGGAGACGGTTTCGCTTTCGGCGGGAAAACTAAAACTTAAGCAGCCGTTCTAAAAAAAGACGACGAAACTTTCAGTACCTGCGAGGTACCTGCGATAATTCATGAAAATTTTCTGCCTTTATGCGGGTTTATGGCTTTTAGGGACGTTCGTAATTTTCTTCTTATAAGCCATGCCGATGGTATCATCGATGATGAAGAATTTATTGTGCTTTACGACCTTTATTCTTCGAGAGATCCGGATTTTCCATACGATCATTACACAGCTTTCGACCTTGATGCGCTCGATGAATCAGAAAGTGTAGCAGAGTTTCGTTTTTATAAACGGGATGTACGAAAGTTATCACACGTTCTGCAGATTCCAGACACCCTAATCTGCGATCAACGGTCCATTTGTGACGGCATTGAAGGTCTTTGCATATTACTGAAGCGAATGTCTTACCCGTGTAGATATGGAGATATGATTCACAGGTTTGCTAAACCCGTGCCAGTTCTGAGTATGATTAATAACCACATGATTGACTACATTTATGATACTCATGGACATAAGGTACTGAACTGGAATCATGAAATTCTTAGTCCTGTTAATCTCCAAACGTATGTTAATGCTATAGCAGCCAAGGGAGCTCCACTGGACAACTGCTTTGGGTTTATTGACGGGACGGTAAGACCTATTTCACGCCCCGGAGAACACCAAAGAATTCTTTACAATGGCCATAAGCGGGTGCACGCCCTCAAGTTTCAAAGCATAGCACTGCCAAATGGTATCATAGGAAATCTGTATGGCCCGGTTGGTAAGTAACTGCCAATATAACTGAATTTGAATGCTTAGGGTGTACTTAGTTTCTTTAATGAACTTGCAATTCTCATGTGCAAGCTTTACTGGACATATTTCCCCCTTTTAAGGGGCATATCCTGTTAACTGTAAAATGTTTGTTTATGTAAATTTATGCTCCTTTCCTTTAACGAAAATATCCTACTAGAACTCCCCCCCCCCCCCATCCCTAGACCACCATGCCTGCAGTCATTCAAAATATGTGGTCAAATAAATCACCTGCCATCCAAGTACTGACCCTCCTTTACACATCCCCACCACTTCCTCCCTGTCAAAAATACACCTCAATGCTGTACCTATTCATTTTTTTACCTAACGTCTAATATCATATCTGTCCATTTTTAGAAGGAAGAAAACACGATGCTGGCATGCTTGCTGACTCAAGGTTGCTTGATGACTTGGAGCAGTTTGCTTTTAATCCAGCTGGCCAGCCCCTGTGTGTCTATGGTGACCCAGCTTACCCACTACGAATACATCTTCAACAACCCTTCAAGTATGGTGTTCTTACTCCCCAAATGGAGGAATACAACCACAGAATGAGTGCTGTTAGGACTTCTGTAGAGTGGCTCTTTGGAGATGTAGTAAATTCATTTAAATGTAATGACTTTAAAAGAAATTTGAAAATCTTTCTTAACAGTGTTGGAAAGAGTTATGTAGTTTCTGTGATACTTCGAAATGCACTGACATGCCTGTATGGAAACCTGACCTCGACTTTTTTTGATCTCACACCACCAAGACTTGAAGATTATTTTGCTTAGGAAATGGTATGAGCAGGTTACTAAAAACTGCAGCTTTAACTATGTGCAAGCAATAAAGCCAGCATTAGCTGGCTTTGAATAGGTTGGGCTATACTGTTTTAAAAAAATGTGATATCTAGTTCTATTTCGTTTGCTTATCCTTTTTTACATTTACCGGTAGTTTTCAAATTTCACTCTAATCATTGAAGCACATATCTCAGAACACTGGGAATTCATTTCTAAGTGTTTCCATCTAAGGCAGTCTTGTTTGAAATACATAACATGGACATATATCAATTGAAAAAAAATGCTTATGAACTTGGTATTCGATGTAAAAAAAAAGTGTACAGCTGTGAAATTCTTAATAAAGTAATGCACCTAGCAATGCTAATCCTGTGTGTATGTGTGTGTGTGTGGGGGGGGGGGGGGGGAGAAGGAGTGCAGGCATAGGTGGGGCATTTGAGCTTAGCTGAGACTTGCTGTTCAATTGTCCCCATGGCAGGACAATAACTATCGGTACTGTCAAATCCCCTACCTATGCCCACCCCACCCCTCCCCCCCGTTTTTAAATTGATAGGTGCATCAAAGAATTTACTACATGAAGAGCAATGTCATACGACATATTTAAAATCACTTTTTCAGTATGTACATGTAATCAGAGTAACTGGCATCTCCCTCAGTTAATGGTGGAAAAGGCCACTTACAAATTCAAAGCACAAACACGGCATATGAAAATGGAATAAACAACTTTTATTGAGAAACCAAGTTAAAAACAGCACTGTGAGCAGTGCAAGCACTTCCTTGATAAATAATAAAATGCAGTCTTTGAATCCAAAATAGCCTGGACTGTTAGCCTTAACTTTTCTAAACATGCAACATTTTCGAATTTAGTTCAATAACACAACTGATGTCTAACTGCCAGCACAGCCAACTAGTAACAATGTGAAACTATGAAAAGAGACCTCTGCTAGTTTTCAGGCTTACAAGAAATGCGTAACAAACTACAACAAACTACTTAGTACAAAATTTACTCACAGCCATGGACTAAGATAAGAAGTTCATTCCTTCTTCTTGTTTTCAAAGAATGCCTTTAGAAGCTTGGTTTGCTGCTCCTGTTGCGCGGCTAGCAGCGCTTGCATACTTTGCTGGCTCTGTTGTTGCATCTGCATCTGTGCCATCAGTGCAGTAAACATAGCCTGCTGTTGTTTGTGAACTTGATCTTGCTTCTCGGATTGCACCTCCATTTCTCTCTTCCTGACCTCTAGTTCTTGTTTCCTGTAGTTTTTTTCGTTGTCCGATCTCTCTCTCAGGTAATCAATGGCTTCAGCAGTGCTTCGCCTCACTTTTGGCTTCTTCTGTTTGTTCTCCTGATCTTCAACTTTAGGTTTAGCCATTCTCTCCAGTGCTCGCTTCCTGACTTCCTCTGCTGTCGCCTTTTCTTTTTCTACCTTGCTCTTCTTGTCCCGGTCTTTTGACTCTAAATCCTTCTTGGCTTCCTTCTCTCGCTCCAATATTTCCTCTAACAGGCTATCAAGCTCTGTCTGCTCCACTTCGATACCCGACGCTTTCTCTTCCATTCTCAACTTTTGTGCATATTTGGTCGATAGCAATGTAAACCGGTCACGAACGGATCTAGCGGTCACTCTGAAGCTCGGCTGATGTATGCTGTTAAGCTCCTGGGCTACGGATTCCCATGACTGTCCTCTTTCAGGAGTCCTAGGCTTGAACTTGTATGGTTCGCTCACAAGCACTTCCCTGCACATGATTACATCGTGGTCTGTTGTCCACTGAAAGTACTTGCCTCTGTTAAAATGAAAGACAAAGAAACTACGAGTAAGAAGACAGTCCCTCTTGTCGTAAAAATTCATTTGGCAGCTTCAAGGCGATAACAATAATAAGGCGATAACAAGAGTGTATTGCCATCCACAGCTTACGTTTTCTCAATTTCCCCCTGAGGAAGAGTAGCGGCCATACTGGCAGTGTAAACACTCGCAATGTTATCCTGCAAAAGGAGCAAAAAACACAATTCAGTGCGATGTAGTCACATTCTTTCACTCATTCAAGTATAAAGCTTCGCAAATAAGAATAAACTACTTGCGAAAAGAGCTTCAGGAACACCTCTTTTACTTACGTTTTCGGGAGAACGAAATTCCACGCAAAATGCCGTCGTCGTCGAAACGTGGACGACTCATTCACAAACACGAACATGCGTAGTACACACAAAACGTGAAATCAGACTTCCGGTCGTCGTCGTCCTCGGATTTCGTCGTCGGTGCTTAAGTTCCCTAATGGCATATACAACACGCAAAACAGTCAACTGATTCGCACGTAACAGCTACATTTTAATTGTGTGGAGCCAGAAGGGACAAAAGGAGCAATAAACCTATTCATCGAACTCGAGAAACATAAGCTTAACCAAATCGATGGAAGAAACATAAGAACTTCTTTACAGAAACGTGAAGCTTTCTCGAAGTAAAGCTACGGCGTCTCTAAAAAAAACCGGACGTGGGTAAATATGATATGCGTGATAAGAAGCAACATACGCTCTACTTACAAATAGTTCTAATGAAACAAACGGGCCCAGCGCCACAATATTAAATGCAGGTAAGCAACATTTCACGGAAAAATTCTTATATTCCACATTTTGCCCCTCGAAAACAAATATCGTGCAATGTAGATGAGCCTAGACAATGCATAAGCACATGGCACACAGCCTGGCAAACAACAGAGATGTCAACATTAACAGAACAGCGGATTGGTTCTTTTGAAACAAAGGCTAACCGCCAGTGAACGGAAGTGGCCGGTCCGTTGAGCAGACGTTCGTGGGGAGGAACGCGTGACAAGCCTAAGAACGTCTGCGTAGGAGGAGGCTATTCAATGGATGGATTGCAAACTAAAACGACACGGGAGGAAAGATAACAATATTTTTTGATTGGGTTAAACCCAGGAGTATCATTAGTTCGTATTGTGTGCTATCGTCCCGGTGAGGGTAGTTCTCAAAAGAACTGTTCAGGTTGTGAGTGACTTTTCGTCAACCTGAGCGCAAGTGACCTTCAGAATCAAGTGAATAGTGTTTGTCAGTCGAGATGTTACATGTCTGGTCCGTTGAAAGCGATTAATAAGTTAAGCCATGATGGTATTGGCTGAAAGACTCGTGTTAAGATAATTTGGTTTTATCAACTGGGTCGATAATGTGAATTGACCACCCTAAAGAGATTCGAGAGCTGACTTTTCCGAGCCCTTCGTCGGCGCGATATATACAGAAATATGGAGCTACGCTATCGGTTGGTGCCTGGTAACGTGAAAACAACACAATAAATTAGTTGAATGAAAGCGTTCGTTGAGGATTAAGAGTGCCGATTTGAAAAGTATAGTTTTCTTCTAGAATTTTGCGGTTTTCTGTGCTTCCTTGATGTAGGGAGAGGCCGCAGACTGCCTTGTGTTGCGTAGAATGACTGTGAGATTAGCGTGTCTCGCGACTGGTTTAGATGTGTTTTGTCGTCTTCACGTCACGAAGGTGTTCTCGGAATCGGTCGCCTATCGTCCCTCTGTTTCGCCAATGTATGACTTTTTGCGAAGAGCGCAAGTGATGTAGTGGATGACATTGGCTGAGGTACAGGTGAAATGATCAGTGATCTTGATGGATCGCTTGGGTCCCGACATGTTCTCAACGTTCCAAATGAACGGACATGCTTTGCATCGTGCGCGTGTGCATTTAAAGGTTCCGGGTGGATCACTCGTTTGGAATGCACTTCTGACTAAAAGTTACCTATGTTTTTGTCGCGTTCGAATGCAATTAATAGAGGTTGCGAAAAAAATTCTACCAGTATCGAGATCATTTTGAAGTAATTTAAAGTTTTTTAGAATGATGGATTTTACTGCGCGGTTGTGAGGGTGAATGAAATTCTATTATTATTCTTTTCCTTCTGAGACGTTTGTAGTGCTGACTGCCGATCAATTTATTGGGCGCGATGATGGCCCGCTTCAACAACAGAGGCAGGATAGCCACGTTTGTCGAAGAAATCGCACATTTCCTCTGATTTGAAGGAAAAATCAGAGTCCTCATAAAAAAGACGACCAAGTCTAAGAAACTGGGAATAAGGAATGGAAATTATGACGTGATGGATGTGAAGAATGAACTATGAGAATCTGTGGGTTTGTAGTGCACACTGGTAATTGCCTTGGATGGAAACTTCGATATCTAGAAATGCTAAAGAAGTATCGGAAATTTCCCAACAAATTGATGGGCAGTCAGCACTACAAATGTCTCAGAAGGAGAGTAATAATAGAATTCCATTCACTCTCACAACCGCGCAGTAAAATCCGTCATTCTAAAGAACTTTAAATTACTTCAAGATGATCTCGATACTGCTAGAATCTTTTCGCAACCTTCATTAATTTCATTCAAACGCGACAAAGACATAGGTAACTTTTTAGTCAGAAGTGTATTCCAAACGAGTGAACTACCTTTAAATGCGCACGCGCACGATGCCAGAGGTGTCCTTTCATTTGCAACGTGAACAAAATGTCAGGACCCAAGCGATCCATCAAGGTCACTGATCATCTCAGCTGTACCTCAGCCAATGTCATCTACTGCATAACTTGCACTCTTTGCAAAAAGTTCTACATCGGCGAAACAGGGAGACGACTAGGCGACCGATTCCGAGAACACCTTCGTGACGTAGAGAAAGAAGACAGAAACGCGTCTAAACCAGTCGCGAGACACTTTATCTCCCCAGTCATTCTAAGCAACATAAGGCAGTCTGCGGCCTCTCCCTACATCAAGGAAGCACGGAAAGCCGCAAAACTCAAGAACAAAATTTTATTTTCAAATCGGCACTTTTAATCCTCACGGTGTCAACGAACGCTTTTCATTCAACTTATTTGTGTCGTTTTTCACGTTACCAGGCACCAACCGATAGCGTAGCTCCAGGCTTTCTGTATATAAACTACACACAAGCCACAATTCCTCGATTCGCTCCGATGAAGGGCTGACGCTCGGTTAAAGTCAGCTTCCGAATCTCTTTACGGTGGCCAATTCACATTATTAACCCAGTTGATAAAACCAAACTATCTTAACACGAGTCTCTCAGCCAATACCATCATGGCTTATTTGACCAATCGCTTTCAACGGACCAGACTTGTACCATCATCGACTGACAAACATTATACACTTGACTCTGAAGATGACTTCTGGTTAGCTTGTCGAAACGTCAGTCATAAACAACAGTTCTTTTCACAACTACCCTCACCCGAACGATCACACAATAAAAACTGATAACAGTATTTTTTATTGAAATACAAATTGTCATATGTCTTTAAATGAGAAAACAAAATTAAAAATAAAAAAATAACAATCTAGCCAGTCTTGTCCCTGCTCTTTGGGTTGCTTCCACTCTGCCTGTCTGAGGCAGTGTTGTTTCGTTAATCCTCATTAATTATTCCAACTTTGAAATCCTGGTCTGTTTTATCTGATTCCTTCCTCCAAGACGGGGACAGTTGAACACTTGGAAGAGTTGACCGTTTGCTCCCAAGTGGGGTGGACAGAGTAAAGGAAAGTGACAGTTTGCTCCCCATGCCTCCGGGGTCTCAGTCTTAATTTGTCACAATGCCACACTCGAGCAATTTTGGAATTAGTGAGTTAAAAAAAATAATAATAAGATGCCAAACTTGAAAATTGATTCAAGATGCTAATCTGCCAGTCAATGCATCGGAAAAAAAAATTGCCAATTAGTTCGCCCTCCCATAAAAGTTTGGATGGAAACCCATTTAAGTTGGAAATGTCCGCAAACTGGACAAGAAAAACCGAAGGGCTGAAGTGTGGCGCTCAATTTCAGTGCATCACTGTTTGAAATCAAAGAAAGATTTGAACACAGAATCCGCCAGTCTGACCTCCCGACCAAACCACCAACTGACCGTCATTCCACAAACTTCACCAAAGAGCACAAGTCGCTAAAAATCTCTCATATGTGAAGCTACCAATGTCAGGTCTCTCTCTTTAATTTGGATGAAAGAAATTGGCCGAATTATATAGCAAAAAAAGTTAAATTTTAAAAATAACAATAAATTAATAGGTTTTAGTTAATTATGCTTACTCAGCTTGTTTGATGTCGTATTTCTATCACGTGACATACCCCTGGAGAGTTGTTTATTCATAAGCAAATTAACTTTCCGTGCGAATAAATGACTAATTAGAAACTAGACAATTCTCCAGAGAACATCCGTGATATGAAACGAGCAATCAACATACAAAACTGAGTGGGCTTTTTGTTATTTAGGCCGAACCGCTGCTAACAGTATTAGTCAGTATGTGCTTAAGTTATGTGTTTTAACTGCTTGCACTTTGGCTTAAAATTATTTACTTATTCAAGCAAAGATTTAAAACCAGAAAATTGTTGACTAATAAGTTTGGCTGCGACCTCTTTTTTTAATTTGGCGAAGTTTTGACTTGTAATGGTTTTAATATCTAACTCGTTAATTTACATTGCGAAAGTTTAAAATTTTTTTGTTTGTTTGTAATCAAAAGTTTCCATTACAAGAGATTGCAGCGTCCTTCGTATCTAAGACTTCTCTGCTCACGCAATCTCTCTCATCACCTTGGAGACGGGCATTGCGTGACAATCCAAAAAAAAACTCTGATTATGTTAGTGGTTTTAGCGGAAAAAGAGAATTTAACCCATCAAAGAGCCTACCTTAAAAAGTATTACCCCCTCAAAATGTTTATAATATCATTAAGTTTAAGTGTGGTAAAAAAAATTTGAATAAAGAAATGCTATATTGAGTTAATTCATATCTACATAAATTGTTTTTAATTCCTGTTTGATTAGTTGGGTTGGTCAGAAATTGAATTACCTTTAACTAAATTGCTTACAATAATGACAATACAAGATCTTTCAGCAGACTAACTGACTGTTAAGATGATTCCTCAGTATTGCATTGCGCATCCCTACTGCGCACGATTTTCGCGTCATTAGCGCGCACAAATGGGCGCGTGCATGTTCACAACGAAAGAAATTCCGCACAAGCTAGGCTCGACAGCGAAATAAATGATCGTTTTCTCTTAAACGAGCACGGTGACTTATATTTGTTATTGTATTTTTTGAAACAGTGCTCGATAGGAAACATTCAGAGAAAGTTACAAAATAAATCATTGGCAACTTTTATTTCTGAGGAATCACCTTATTTATTCCTCAAACACCAATTACATGTTTAGCTTCTAAGAAATAGCCAGTTGACAAATATTATAAGAATGACTCTTAAACACTCCAGACACTTAGGGAAGACCAGGCACAAGCTGTTAGCACAAGGATTTCTCAGATTGCTTTGTTAACTTGTATGAGTTAACCATAAGCTGTAATTGCTTGGTTACCAAGGCAACCACTGACCCAATCACAGCTCATATTGTTTACCAAGACAATCCCAGAGACCCGGGTACCAAAACATGGTGTTTAGACTCCTAAAAGTTTGTAGAGCGTCAACCTAATGATAGTAATTTCTGGAAAAATCAGAGAATTATGTTATAAGTTAAATGAAGATGAAAACAGGGAATGAAAATAATTTAGTTTGAAATTCTTTAAAAGGGAGAATAAAAATTTACCAAAAAGCTCAGTAAGAATCACAATTTTTAAAAAAAGTGTTTTGTTTA
>JAEMPF020020365.1:5000-10090 GCA_022496165.2 Catalaphyllia jardinei | reverse complement strand
TAAGCTCCGGCCTGATGGGCCACTTGGCTCGCATGCAGACTTACCTTACCTCATGTCCACCCGGTCCTGGTTGTTCGAAAGTCGATTAATGCTAACCTAGGATTAAAAATTAACCGGACGCTATCAATTTTATTTGTATAAACTGTTTTTTACTGCTTATGTTTTGTGTAGTTTGAGCTTAGACAAGTTCAAAACTGAAGGACGAATGGTCTAAACAGAAAAACTCAACGAAAAGTTACAAAAATAGACCTTTCTACAGTTGCCGGCTTAGTGACACACAACCGAACGGCAGACCGCGTTCTCACACTTCGTACATTGATAGATAAATATGTCCACTGTCACCAAGAATAAGTATACGCCTGCTTTGTGGACTTTAGGAAAGCTTTCGACTCAGTCTGGCATGATGGACTTTTGTATAAATTACTACAAATAAATGTTGGAGGAAATTTTTATAACTTAATCAAAAACATCTACTCTAATTCTACTGGTTCCGTGAGAATTGGAGATTGTCAGACACAATCTTTTCAGTATGCAAAAGGTTTTCGTCAAGGCTGTATTTTAAGCCCACTCCTCTTTAACCTATACATTAATGATTTACCTTATTCTTTAGAAAATATTTTATCGGATCCTTTTGTTTTACCTAATGGTACAAAAGTAAGCTCTCTTTTATATGCAGATGATTTGATTATATTATCACGGTCCAAGGCAGGACTGCAAAACTGTCTCAATGCTTTGGCCCAGTACTTCAGATCGTGGATGTTAAACATTAATCCAAAAAAACCCAAGACTATGTTTTTTTTCAACGACGAGCGAAAGATATAACTATAATTTTTATATAGGCAACGAAAAGATTGACATTGTCCAAAATTATACTTACCAGGGAACTCAAATTTCTTCTACTGGGAACTTCACTGTGTCACTTGAACACTTAAAAGATAAGGCTTTTCATGCCCTGTTTAGCTCAAGACGACACGTCCACTTCAGCAGTTTGAAACCATCTCTTGCTTGCAAAATTTTTTGACACAATGATTTCACCTATTTGACTTATAATAGCGAAGTCTGGGGTGTCTTTATCAAATCAGACTTCAAGTACTGGGACACTTCACCGATTGAAAAAGGTCACTTACAGTTTTGTAAATGTTGGTGCAAGTGAATAACAAGGCTTCTAATATTGCGTGCCGAGCTGAACTTGGCTGATATCCTCTTAGCTATCTTCGAAATAAGGAACAAAGCTCTTTAGTCATACAATCATTAGGTATGTCCATTGATCTTCATCGTAATGGTAAAACTAGTTTTTATACTAATTTTATAAAGATGTTCAATTATTACAATATTCCAATTCTCAGTTATTTACAATATATATTTTAATTTTAATCATGACAATTTAGATGATACGAAGATCCTGCATTTTGAACATTACATGCAGACGAAATATATTACCCACTGGAAACATTCCCTTTGCAATTCACAAAAGCTTGAATTCCATAAGGTTTTTAAGAACAGCTATACACCATCAATCTATCTTGATGTAACTAGCAAAAATCCTAATAGAAAACCACTTGTGAAACTTAGAACTTAATATCCAAACAGGTAGGTATGACAACATTTCGAGGTGTGATAGAATTTGTCCTGTTTTTCGCGTCAGTATTGAAGATGACATTCACTTTCAGTTTGATTGCCCAAAATATTCATCAATTAGAGACGACTTTCTTAATAAAATAGAAAATAGAATCCCTAATTACAAGCAATACCAATTTCAGCGTAAATTATCCAACTACCGATTCTTATCTTAACAAGCAGTTAGTACAATAGGTATCATCCTGTTTAGAAATGCGAGACATTTTACTATCGAAAGCTTAGTATTGCTACAGTTGATTTGCCATTGTGGGAGGCGCGGTGGCCTCATGGATAGTGCGCTCGTCTCCGGATCGAGCGGTCCGGGTTCGAGCCCTGGCCGGGGACATTGTGTTGTGTTCTTGGGCAAGGCACTTTACTCTCACATTGCCTCTCTCCACCCAGGTGTATAAATGGGTACCGGCGACTTTAATGCTGGGGGGTAACCCTGCGATGGACTAGCATCCCATCCAGGGGGGAGTAGAAATACTCCTAGTCGCTTAATGCTAAGGAACCCGGGATAAGCTCCGGCCTGATGGGCCACTTGGCTCGCATGCAGACTTACTTACCCTTACCTGATTTGCCATTGTTAAAATGCTTTTGCATTGGTGTAACTCTTTTATGGCCATGCAAATAAAGGTCATTGCTGTTGTTGTTGTTGTTAACCTGAGCAATTCATTCAAAGCCCATTGTGGCTGCATATGAAGGTAAATATGTCCTTCTTGAGTTACATACGGAAATTTCTTGTAATTTGATTGATTACCTGTTAATTAATGTAACTTGAATTAATAACTACCCATATAAAATGGCAAAGCAAACTATGGTGATTTTGAGATCAAATATCTCCAGTTGCCATTTCCCTCCCAAAGAGATAGCTATATCACGGTTCAGTTCCACCTTTGGCCTGTACCAATCATTAAAAAAATTGGGATCTGCTTTTTTGTTTGTTCGCAGGTCGAGCTCAAACCCTGCACATCTTGCACACGATTTTAGTTTAAATGACTGACATCGTAATAGTCACGTTCCTGTATACACCGCACCCGCAGATAAGCCATACCGTAAAGATGGAGCTCAAGTTTTGAAAAGTAACGTAAAAACAATAGACTAAAGTTGCAATAAAATTCTAATAGTTTTTAATAAAGAGAAAGACAATCAAGTCCAGCGATGTTTTTACAACAGAGGCTACTACTATCCGAAAGAGCCAACAGATCTGGTGCGAGTTGGAATTCTAGAAAACGAAACTGTTATGCTCGGAGAAACTGTCCAAGCATGTATGGTCGACTGAATGGAATGGAATTTTCAGGTTATTCCGATTTTCCGGAATTTTAGGCCAGCCTAGAGAGGTATACCCAAACTTTCGGATTGTTTGTTCCATTCACTACCCCACCAAGAGCTTCCGGAATTTTTGGGCGAAAGAAAAGCGCCCTTGTTGATGCCCACACTCCTCTCCACATTTCAAGGCTTGGCTGCAAAGCTAGTCGTTTCAATATGGCGTACGAATTTCAATGTCATAGAGTGTTCTACAAAGCGATATTTAAGAAGAGTAAATTAGGAAGACGAGAAGGTATAAAAAGAGAAATTTTATGATCTAAAAACTTTTAAATGCATTTGAAGGTTCTCAACAACGACGTTCAGTGTTCTGAAACTGCACCCGTTTGTCTTTGTTTTTATACCAATTACAACTTCACTGGACCTTCAAAATTTTTGGCCTATTTGTTACTTTTCAATGCTTAAAATCCCATCTTGAGTTTACAACGTTTGGATGCAGGAGACCACGCAAAGAATAATTCAACTGCTTGGCTTGTTTTTGCCGGATCTCTTGATCAAGAAATGCTCGTACCAGACGTCACTCTAAGTGTTATAAAACCAAATTGATTGTAAGGCTGGTACTAAGGCAGAAGGGCAAAATTTATTGGGCAATATTTCAACTAGCAGAGCTAGTCTTCTTCAGGGCCAGTACTTGATACAAGAAAAAAAATGAGCGTATGGTTTATCTGCGGATGCGGTGTATACAAGAACTTTTACGATGTTATTCATAAAACTAAAATCTTGTGCAAGGTGTGCAGGGTTTGAGCTCGACCTGCGAACAAAAGTAACAGATCCCAAGTTTTTGTAATGATTTGTACAGGCCAAAGGTGGAACTGAACCGTGATATAGCTATCTCTTTGGGACGGACTTGGCCACTGAATATGTTTGATCTCAAAACAACATAGTTTTCTCTGCCATTTTACATGGGTAATTATTAACTTACATTGATTCTTAGGTAATCAATCAAATTGCACAAAATTCCCGTATATAACTCACGACGGACATATTTACACTCATATGCAGCGACAGTGGAATTGGATGAATTGCTCAGGTTTAAGAGCCCCTTACTTTTACCCTTATTTAGTGTAATATTTAAAGACATTTAAGTGAGAAAAGCAGGGGGGGGGGGGGATGATAAAACTCCGTCCCGGACAATTGCAATTGCGAAACCGTTTTGGGTCTTTTAGTTATTGGGTATACCCTTCAATCTGGCTACGTTTCAGTGAAATAGACGAGATGGCATGTATCACTTCTGTCTGGTCTTCTTCTTCTTAAAAACAAAGAAAAGTCTCGGTTGTGAGGCCCTAAAGTGTCCGCGGCCGCTTACAAGAATGTCCCCTTACGGGAATGACAAAGTACAGCGTTTGTATACGAGGTGAAATGGGCTTTTGTTAAGGCAGACGTTAGTAGAGCTGTCCGATTACGAGAGTGTCGCCTAAGAAAGCTTCCAGTTCCACTTCATTATCCTGACGTATTAAACCCCCTCAAAGATTGATATATATGTTACGCATATCCGAGACTGGACAACCCTGATTTGTCGGAAACAAGACTCTTACCTCTCCTCTCATCGCTCTGCTCTCCAGCTCTCCATAGCAATACCAGGGCTAGAGAATAGTAACATTGAGCATGATGGACTGTGACTAGGCAAAGGGGACACTGTTCATGGCCTACGCAAATGTTACAAGTAGACAATCAGAAAATCCTGTACCCAAATCGTTTATTAAAGACAAGGTCGACAGCAATTGACCCAAATGTCTACCATGCTAATCCTCTATGGAAAACAAAACAAGCAAAATGCCAAAGGCCAACTTTTGAACTTTAATACTGGCAAACCACTTTCATTGACAATACTGGTATTTCATCTAACTTTACACATTTTCATACTTTTTGAATAATGCTTTACAGTATGCTAAAAAATGTTCTTTATTTGCATCACCCTCACTCTTGGTTTCTGTCGGTCGGTTGCAAATACATTGAATAAAAGCGGGCTTCTTACGGAAATATTGAACAACAAATTGCACACGTATAAATTCCAGGCGAGTCTTAATTATATCTTCTCTACAAACAGTGTCAGCAGGCAATGTATCGAAAATAGTTTCGCCGCTTTTCCATTATCAGAAAAGAGAGAAAATTAAAACAAAACAAAAAACAACTTTAACAACAAACAA
>JAEMPF020020365.1:0-2500 GCA_022496165.2 Catalaphyllia jardinei | reverse complement strand
GATATTTACATTTCCCTGCTAGCAGAGGTCTCTCACGACGAGGCAAAACGAAACATCGTGGGGGACCTCTGCTGGCAGGGAATATTTACGTTTATGCATTATGCAAAAGAGGAAGGTGATGATGTCATTGTTGGTTTCACGCAAGCAGTACAATACTCAATAAGAATATCTCTAGAAATATTAAAGCAGTGTTCTTTAGACTTGGCACCAGGAATGTAGATCACGAAAAAACCAGAATGACACCTGTTGTACTGTTGCCATAGCAACAGTTATACCACTGGTTCTGTTTTAAGGAAGGCTAAACTTCCCAGATTTTATCCTAAACAAGGATCATCGACTCCCAACGTACTAATGGGGAGAGTTAAGATGATATGAGAACCTTGTGTGTTCTGAGAAAGACTTTCTGCCCCACTTGCAAATGGGGATATTTGCTTTTTCACAGAAAGAGACTGGAACCAAGAGTATTGCCATGGCAGCAACATAGTAGGTGTCACTGTTTTTTTTTGTGATGTACTTTTGTTTGAAGAACATTGCACCAATATTTCTGGAGATATTCTTGACTCAGTATTGTATTGTTTAAGTGCAGTAACCATTTGTGACGTGTCACTTTCCTCATCTGCATGATACAAAAACGTGAATATCTCTTAAACGAAAAATGATATTGCAGAAAGGAAAACGGCATTCTTCTTTACTTTGAAAAGCCTATCAAATAAGCGGCATTTATTTTTTACCTCAAAGGCACTTTAAGGAAAAGTTCAGAAAACATTATGATACGTTCGTAAAATCCTCCGGCAATTATATTCGGAGTCATCAGAAATCTTCGGATAATGGTCCAAATCTTCGAAAACGTGTCAAATGGCGACCGAGGATATTCAATCGTAACACAACACAACGAAATCACTCGAAAATTACAGAGCCCGCTCCCAAGGTGTGGCCACCTATCCAAGGTCAAAATAAACCTGACGGTGACAACATTTAAAACAATGGTGAATACCAAGGAACCAATCATGGGCAAGATCCTGCCGCAAAGTGCTATCCGAATGACGACTCAGTAGTGAACACAGCTAGCAAAAAGAACCGGCAGAGTGACTTTGAACGTGCTCCGTACGTGATTTGTTCTTAAGTTGGACACGGTTTATTATTCATTATTCTTTTATGGAAAGGGAATAATTCTTTATTGTGAATGTCCAAACCCTAAATATTCCTTATTCATTTTATTTTTTAAGCCATTATTCATTATTCAATATTCCGCTTCCACCCCCGAAGAAAACATTTCCGTGTTTCGATTAATTTCATTGGCATACTACTACAAATCAGTGCTGCAACAACATGGTTTGCTGAGCTATCGCACACTACTATCAGAAGCATACAAGGTGTTATTATTTGCACACTATATAACAATGAGACTACGGTCAGATCAAACACTCTTAATTAGAGATTATGTACTAACCTTAACCAGCACTCTTACTCCTGTTTGTCCCATGCCTATGAATGGGTACAGCGATTTTTCGGCCGGATTATACTCGATTAAAATCTTCTCCTCAGTGATCTGTTTGCCGTTTAAAGTGAACTGAATAGGCACTTTGCCATCCTTCAACTCTTGAAACATGACCGTGCAGCCGATCAGATCTCCTCTGTAAGCCAAGGCGCCTACACAAAAAGAAATGTTCGCTAGTCAAGTTGCTGTTACGATAGTTATGAGACTTATATAGATGGCGTTCACTCACGTGGCCAGCAACCATGTGAATTTATTGGAACAAAAGAATGTGTTTATGTAAAAATGAGTCATCCCCATCAGGATATGTCTCGAACACCAACATAGCCGCCATTTCATTGTTTTGGACAACCAATATGGCTACCGTGGTGACGTCATGTAAGAAGATTTTATCGTGGCATCAAGTATATGGAAGCTTATTTAGAGAAAAACAACGAGTATTTGCTCCACTTCATGCAGTTAGGCACAAGCGCTGGAGTGTGCAACGCGTGTACTGAAACGGAACTGTGACATGTACCGCTCTGACAAACTTGCTATTTTTTCGCATGTTAGCAGCTGCAATTGTTTTAGTGCTTGGTGCCATGTTTCTGTTGTTTATTTAATTGTTCTATCAAGAGTATCAAGCCATTCATGTGGCACCTTACGGAGGGGGGTGAATAGGTTTTCGGATCGACGGATTGTGGATTTTTGCGGTGAATCGAGCGGATTGGTGGATTTTTAAAACACAATGGATCATGGATCAGCTGTTATTTTTGACGCAGATTCCGGCTTGTGCCTGTCCTACGTTCGGATCTTGGGTCCTAAATGAAATTTGGATCAAAAATCTTTCTTCAGGCTTAGTCGGTATGTTACTAAGTTCATCCAAATTATTTCTTTTTTCGTAAGAAGTTCATTTACACTTGGGTGTGAGACTGTTATTGGAATTGTACTGGGTTATAGTCATCAAGCATGTTGCCTTCTTTATTAAATCCATTTTGAAATCACTGGTTATCCTTGCAATGTGAT
>JAEMPF020020364.1:0-10096 GCA_022496165.2 Catalaphyllia jardinei | reverse complement strand
AAAAGATGTCGACATTTTCTAGATTTAATTGAATTTGTCAAATATTCCGCCACAATTTGAGAAGCTTCACTTCTTGTAGAGCGCGTTCTATGTTAAAGTGGTACTAAGACCAAAAAAAAGATATTTTTGTCTTTGGATTTCAAAACTATGTTAACTAAACACTAACTGACCCAAGTCTTAAGTTCTGATTTTAAAAAGACACCTGTTTATTTTAACTGGAATTTTCTTTTTTATTGGTCCGCCATTACTTATTTTTAAATTTTAAGAGAGCTGGGTCGAGGAGAAAATGACATCAAAAAATCAACAGTTTAAGAATGCAATGCGTGTTTACGCGGCTTAATTAATATGCAGCACGGGAGTTTTGGGCTTTCAGACCTTTAAACCCGTGTTTTGCATATATAATAAATTGGGTTTAATGCTGAAATGTTGAGCTAGTGAGTAAACTAGCAGTAATCCAAGATTATGAGAGTTCGTTCGACGCCGTATAAACTTTTATACAGATACCTTAAATGATTTCCCTAGCTGACTTTCAACCTCTAAAAACCAACCTTTTTCATCAACAACCGGAGTTTTAAAGAAAGATATTTCAGTGACAAATCAGTCTATGCCATTCTGATTGAACAGGTCTCGGTACAAACTACGTTGCGTGACGGCGCCAGGGCGGCCAGGTTCCGACTCACAAGTTTAATAGGACTAAAACATTTACATCAGCCTTCAGATTTCGTACTAAATATTCTCACATTATTAACTTGTAATTTGTAAAAGTATATTTTTTACAAACATTATTCTAAGCAGAAAGTTCATATATAAGTACACATTTGCAATCGCATGCTCGTTCATCGTAAACAAACTCCGTGTGACTGATTCGAGTATTTCCGCTGGCCTGATACAAAGTATACAGTATTTACATTTCCGTTCCCTGGCTCAGGTTCACTCTTACGCATCTTATAAAATAAACAAGTTCCTCGTGAGCCCGAACGAACCTTTAAACTACATCATACTATTGAATATAATACTACTCAGCCTCAAAATCCCACGGCAGTAGTATCCAACGCTACCTCTGTGATCGAGAGCACATGGAAAGAAAGTCCAAAGTCTACATGGCCTGCTCACGTGCTCACATGTATTATCACATATCTCAGTTACGGTATCAGTTTACTGTCCGTGACCATAGCTAATAACTATGCCGTGACATGCCTCTGCAAAAATTAAGCGGGGTGGCCATTTTCGTGCCCTTGCAGAAATGTGGGTCTTCCAGACAATAACCTTACACAGGACAACTAACTCTGCAGAGTCACAGGCAAAAATTAGGATTGCGTTCAACTTCGTCGAACGCAATGACGTCGTTTTCTTTACATCCAACTCCTGCATCCAACCCTCTGATGTCCTATCGGTCAGTTTTGAACGTGAGTAATGGCGGACCATCAAATCCAAAACTTACACTCAATATAAAGAGCCTTCGGATCAAACTCAAAGCTCTAAATTTTGCCAGTTAGGTGATAAGCGAACACGCTTTCAAAATCGGAAGAAAAAAAGGAAATCATTTTTTGATCATAGTGGCACTTTAAGCTTTTAGAAATAACAAACGTTTGGTTTTGACGCACCGCGGCTGAGCTGGTTTCCATGAAAACACCGATAGCAATTGTTTTTTGGCTTAATAAATAAGCCGAGGGTGGACTGTGTGAATAATTGCACAACTCTCCTCACACGTAACACGTCTTTTTTGAAAAGAAACTGAAATATATTGCATCGACGACAACAAAACGAACAGTGCCGCAGCCGGCATTCGAATCAAGCACTCCCTGGCACAGAATTGGAAAAATTATGCGTCAAATGCTCTTACCTCTTAGCGTTATTTAGCCTCGCACGAACAATTAAAACTTTGAATTTATGAGAAATTAGCGGGGCCGTGCGGCCCGCTTCCTGAAGCATTTATAAGACCAAAATCTGCGATTTTCAAACCCTATTTATGACCTGACTCTTAAATTTATGCCTTGGATCTCCAGCCTTATCGACTATTGTCTGATTGCTGGTCTTATCCATAATGATGGAAAACTAGCTTCAGAACTGAACATACCAAATTTAAGACTTAAGCCCAAAAACCATGCCCAATTTGAGACCAAAATACCAAAATCGATACTCTATTTCTGACCTAAATGTCTTCAAAGAACCATACCCTCTGAGGCTGGACACACCCATACCCATATAAAGAAGTACCCTACTCTATCCTTGGGCAGAGGTAAGTATCAAAAATAAATACTTTTCGAAGTGTCTAAATGTATAGAAAACTTGAATTAGTTTATAGTTCTTCCTTTTCTCATTGAATAGGTTCAGTACTATATCTCGCCTTGACGACCTGCAAACTTTAGATTCTGGCAACTAAGCGAATCACATAGCAGCGCATTAGCACAAATCTCCTTCACCCCGGGACTTCTCATGCACAAGAAATCAAACCTCCAACCTTTCTCACACTGAATATCTTTCCGGAAACGAAACACTTCTTGTTCTAACACTAGTCGTTTGCAAAAGTTGCTTCCCAACAGGCCTTATTCTCTGTCTTTTGTCATGGCACAATTTATTTATTCATTTATTTCTTCTCGTTTACAGATTTCAATGTAGCATGCTCACAGTATTTTCATGCCGCTTACAGCACTGGGCTGCAAGGGTCTTGAATAATTTAAGTTAACTACCCTATCTATTCATTGATAACTTAGTATTATTCATTACAAACCATGCTTCTTGTATCTCACTGCGAATGGCAAACCTACTACTATGAAGGTTTGCTTTACTTTTCTTTACTGTGGATTGTGTACACCCCCTCTCCTCCTCGGGCTAGCAGTGGGCTCACACAATCGTGACAGGGAAGTGCAATCTTGGCTGCACTTTGCCCCACGGTAAGTGCTATGGCCACCCTTGGGAAAAGGTTCGGAATTCTCCAGGATGGTGCCATCGTACCATCTGACCTATTGTCCTCCCAGAAGGGCACCCCTCTTCTGGTTCATCCTATGTTACCTCCTAACATAGGTTCCCCTAAAGACGCCGCTACTCTAGGGAAGATATGCTCTGCCTTCCCTGCCACCCACGTTTTGCCACTACAATCAGTGTTTTGTTTTCTGTTACTTGCATCTACCCAGCATAGGAAGGAGGGGGGGGGGTGCAATGTTGTTACCTCGCTGGTACTGAGAGATCTGCCCCTTCCCTGTTGGTCCATGGGCCAGGACCCTGGAAAGGGCCATTTGGTACCAAAACATCGATTCTTCGAGTTTATTTTGGTGTATGATGTCCATGCAAAATGAGTAGCTTTACTAGGATTATCACGTGATTAAATGACGTCACTCGGCTAGGCTGAATAAGTAGAATTGGTAAAAAGATGTCTAATAAAAGTTTAATGCAAACCTAAAAATGTTGCATACATTGATTTTTAGTTATTGCAAACTTCAAACGCAGTTTTAAGACCCCACACCAATAACTTTTATATGACTTACGGGTGTTACTCCTGAATGGTTTCCATAGCAACAGTTGTCAAATTACAAATAGACGGAAAATGTGAAAAAAAGAAAGTGCCCTTGTAAATTGCATGAGTTACTTTCCAATCCTCGTTCTAAACGACATGGACTCCTCTTGCTTACTTTGCTATATGATAACCATGTTAAATGAGAAGCAATACCGGGCTTATCACGCGACCAATTTTTCACATGACTCTGATTGGCTTAACAGATAAAACTGGTACAAATGTGACTACTACGGTCAAAGATAAGAAATTGCAAATGCAGTCATGTTACATACACTGAGACATCTCAGAAACATATGCCGACAGGAAGCGAGCATAGTTAAGCAAAACACCAAGGGATCATTGTCCTAATGGCTGACAGATGTAGCTCCCAGTCCTCCTCTCTAGATGCTCTCAGTAAATTTAGAAGAATCTCTACGATGTCAAGATAAGACATCCAGACTCTAGACAGCCTCCCATTACTGTTGCGAAGGTAGTCCAGGGGCCCGTTTCCCGGTAACTTAACGGGCCCGAAATCATATTTTGAATTCAAAATCTCAAGAAACGTAGGGTGTGTTCTGAATTCGAATAAAGTCCATTTTATTTCTTAAACTAATAAATTTCATGTATAACATTCAAAGCTTTTGAAACTCCCATCTGGAATGGAAAACAAAGCAGCTTAACGGACCCGGTAATTACTGGGAGCTTCGAGAAACGAGCCCCAGATACCTGTCAAAAAGAACAATAAACTCGGCCGAGTGCGGTTGACTTTTCTTGACTGCATCGAATTCCCGTTGACATAAATCATTATACAATGGAATTAGGCCATTGGAGAACTATTGCACGGACAAATTCTTGTTAAGGAATGTTTCGATCCTTGACTGAAATCCTTTCTAAGCAAGTCTCTGCAGGACTTCATACATTAGCTTGTGAAATCTGACGGCAACTTGTATCTGCGTCCATCAAAAACACGAGAAACAGATCCCTCTGCCATCACCCCAGACTCGATACAAATGTCCCTTAGGCCTGCATCTTGAAAGTACTTTCCAAGTATAGATGACAGAGTGCAGATTGTGTGGAACGCTCCCATTCTCAGTACAATGCCTTGAAACATGTCATGGTATTTCCAGACAACCTCAGTTGCCTTGGCATAAAGGGCTTGATCAAGCACAACCACTATGCCCTTCAGTTGAAGCGTATTCTTGATCTTAACAGAGCGCGCCAAAACTTCATGGACGGTTGACATGTTGGTTGCAAGTGCATTGATTATGAGAAGATATCCCACACTGTCTTGACGTACTTCAAGTTTATTGCGCACCGAAATATTGAAACCAGTACATCCACTTGCTTTCTGTCTGGCGTCTGCATGTAGTCGCACGATGATCCACAGAAGGTTTTTTCCTCGCCCGTTTTCAAGTGCTTCTTGGCAGGTAACTTCTACAAATCTTCTAGAACGAGGTCGGCAACGGTCTCCTGCACGGTAAATGGAAGTATTTTCTGTATCCGGTGCCTCGACACTACTCTTTTTGGTCTTAACTGTGTGCGTTGATGGTTCCGGGGCAAGTTGTAGTCCGAAATGCCTCGCCTGCACCGCTATTCAATTTACTCTTGTCAGTGCGATGTTCCTTCACTCGATAATGTTTCTTTTAGGCGGTCAATGTTATCCTATGCCAAAGTAGTGCTAACATGAGGCTGGATGTTATCTGGCAATGGGATTTCACTTGTTGATGCCATGTTCTGAAGGCACAGTGCAGTGTTGATTTAGTCAAGTTGGGAATAGGCGATTCCGTGGCCGAAAGGATTAAGCATTTGGATGAGTTCAACGTTATTTGTCAGGGTTTTTGCAGCACAGGGAAGAAGGATCTGTTTGGGTGGCTTAATCTTTTCTTTGCTCACTCCAAACATCAGATCTTGGGCGAAGGGTTTCATCAAACTCTGCACTATTGAATGACAGTCTTCAGCTGGCCACTCTTTGTTTTTCAGTCAGTAATGTTTGCTTTGCGAATGTCAATGGCAACCCGATGTATTTTTGCACTCCGAGAAGACCGGGACTGGGAAAAAGGGTCGTTATGTATTTGGCTATCTCAAGTGGTGTCAAATTGGCAGGAACTATGAAGACACTGGTTGTTTCTAAAAAAAATTCAAAGAGGGGACATCACCAAATTCTGCTGGAGATTCCGTCTGATGTGCTTCTTTGCATGTGGATAACTTGATTTCTTGAACACCCGAAGACGTGAGATACGACGCAAGTAGTTCTGTCGTTTCAGTCAATCTGACTATTTTCTCGTTTGCAAGAACATCCGATCTGATGTAATCGAAAAGCATCTGGTAAGCTTCTCACTCGAGATTAGCATACTCATCTTCTAGCGATTCACCATAGCCGTGGGAAGCAAGAGTGGGACTTGCCTCTTCCTTTGTATAGCCCTTGTAGCATGTCTTTTGGTAAGCTTCAGCTGCTACGATTTCACGGGACGCAATTGCGAAAATCCTGCTGTCCTTCTTTTCCGTGGCTGATTTTCGAATTGAGTGATCTGCACGCAAATCTATGCATTGTATTAAGGGTTCCACCGATTTCTTGTTCCTTTAAGGTACTTACTCTTCTCTTCGCAGAATATGCATACATGTTCGTAAGTCCGCGTGCTGGTTTAGGGCACTGTCTGATCGAGGTCCTCTTAGCTGTCGTTGGTTGCTAGTTGTCAGTTCCTTGCTTCTTTAAAATTCTTTCTAAGAGCTTTTTCGTGGTAAACACGCTACGACATTTTCTGTGATAGTAAATGCTTGGGATTTCTCCTTCACTTAATGTCTCAGCAATATCAAGAAGTGGTTTATGCTTACGAGCAGCAGCTGCTCTCATAAGTGTACTACAGGACTCCTCATCTGTTTGTCTAACTAGTTCCATATCATGGTCAGTACAGTGAACAATACATTCACAACTTGACTGTTCTGAACGTGATCGCTTTCGATCGATGTTTTGTTCTTCCGGCGTAACATTAAATTTCCTTTTTGTGCCACCTATTCAGTCATGCAAGGTTCTACGTCAAGACTTAAAAGTTTTGAAAAGCCATTTTTGAACGGGTTTAATTTAAACGCTGAAGTTTGCAATTATTTATTCAGGTGTTGGTTCTTCACCAGAAATGATTTTATAGAAACAGCAAAAGCAGTGCAAAAGACCATTCGCACTAGTCATTGTATATTAGCTTAGTCACCATATAATGAAAGAATGAAATCATCTTTTGCAATGTATGAAATGACCCTCGTATCAAAGGAAAACTATTATTAAATAAAATTTCCCTTTTGATGCATTTCAAACTCCATATTTTTCAAAATCTTTCGTTATGTCATCTGCTGCTAAATCTTTCGTATTAACTGACGAAATATACTCGAATGCCTATTTCATAGGTCTGTAAGTTTCTTGTCATCGACACTATTAGCTTAAGTTTTTAGTTAACTGATTTCTCTAAAAGTTTGTCTAGATGCTTACTGTTTATTTATACCCTTAAAGCATTTCACGTTTCCATAAGCAACCAAAATCTTAGCACAAATAAGCCCTACTCACCTGCCAAGGGTAGGGTGCCGCTTGGATTTACCTATGATGCAATGTGAATAACACCGTTGGTTGTTTTTAAGTTTTTCCTGTAATTCTGACACAAATTTCTACTTTTAACAACTAAGAGGAGAAATACAAATATTTTCCTGTTCTCAAATATCTAAAGTTCTGATAAAACGATCTTGACCATATATTTGAAGGATTTTATTCTGAGCCTCGTTTCCATGCTGAAGCCATATTTTGCGAAATTAAAAAAATCTCATACAAGCTACTCACTTACAAAGGTTATCATACAGATTTGAAGACACCTTATGCAGTAGTATCAGCTGATAACACTCAGGTTTTGTCCTTATGTTTGGTACCGAAAAGTGGTCTGGCCCATGGGCTATGTATGGGTGTGGCCGTAACATATTAAAGTCCAGAATAGCAGTGTCTCAGAAATCTAGCAATATCAGTTTTTTTCTCTAAAATTACTGATTCCGCCTTAAGATATTGAAACTCTTGTAAATAGATTTTACTTTGATAGATTGTAAATAGAAAGAAGTTTTTTCCTAAAGACAATATTTTAAAAAGAATTGGTAGATAGTTTGAAAATAAATTTAGTTTCATAAGCTTAACATGACTTGTGTTCTTTCAAGCCACGCGCGCGACTTCCACACGAGATTCCAGTCATGCCCAGGGAAAAACACAGAGCCAAAAAGGTGCCCTTTATGTCCTTTTGTCTTAAATGAGCTTGTTTTGTCCCTTTTGTCCCTAAAATGTTCTTTTCGTCCTGTGTCGTGTCCTTTTTGTCCTTCTCATAAAAAAGTTAAAATTCGCTAGAACTGGTTTATTTCTGCTGAGATCTCGAACTGTTAACATGACTATACGCGTGTGCCGTGATTGCCCAATTCCGAATTTTGGAGCAAAACTATCTTGTTAGATTGTCTAATCGTCTCACAGATGTACATGGATTACATTATATCAATCTGTATTGTAGATTATATCAATCTGTAACTGAATTACTGTATAAATAATGTATATAAATAGATAAATAAATATCAATTGAAGGAAGTGGTTACAAGAAGCGAAATTACAACCGAAGCTTGAAGTGATGATCTATCCAGCAAAGAGAAGCCAGGGATTAAGACTTTCAACAAGTGAGACACCTCTATCAGTGCAGGAAGAGGAAAAGTATAAAATAGTCCATCAATTATCAACGCCAAGATGAGTAAAAAAATCCCCAAAATCTCCACCAAGAGGAATAAAGAAATCACTAAAATCTCTACTAAGAGGTGTTAGAAAAGGAACCAATAACATCAAACGCCATAAAACAACAGCACATTCAGTTCCTGAGTAGCTCCGGCACTTTGTATGGACACGATGAAGGGCTGAACACAGAGAAGAGAGCTTAGTACGCCCGCCTGCAGTACCAGTACCTTGTCATACTAAACCGCGTCGCATCAGCTTCACATTTTCACTGCTTGTTTTAAAGGTGGCGCGTTACTTGCCGTTCAGTTTGCTTTCAAAGCTCGTGCTGTTCAAACCCAAAAAAAACAAAAACAAAATGTCTTGGAGCGACGGTTAGAATTACTGCCTTCTTCAAAGGAGTAATGGAAATTACGAAGACAGTGAAGACTCTCAATCTAGCCAAGAAACAGATTCTTCCCAATCTAGCCAATGAGCGGCTTCTGCCCAAAAAGTGACAGGGCACTTAGACCTTTGGTCCCCCATATTAGATGAAGCTCAGGAACTCCACGAGGTCCAGCTCAATGCTTTGGTCGCTGACTACAAAAGGAACGGAGATTCGGAAAATGTGGCTCACCTTAAAGCACAGAACGCTCTCGTTCCTCTCTTCAGAAAAGAACTGAGAGAAGTACTGTTAGAGTGTCTGCAGTGTATGCAAGCGATGAAGAAAGATTACACGTTCTAAACAGTGATGGCAACTCAAAAAGATCTCAAAGAGACAGATGGATTTGATTGGCTAGAATCGACAGAAGTAGCCATCGATAAGCGGAAATTCATTCTTAATCGATTGTTTGTGGTGCAACCCATTCCTACTGTATTTTGCACTAAACAAAAATGTATTTCAAAACAATATCTAGTGTGTTATTCTATTGGAGTTTATTTCTTTGTTAAAATGACTTCAGTCTTATTGTTCATTGCATCGTAATTTCCTGGATAAATGTTTTTGTTTTTTTTTCATTTCAAATCTGTGTATATTATTTTTTGTATTCGCTAATAAAAGTAATATTCAAGAAATGTGTTGTTCAAAAATATTTATTGTCGCGTGCTTAAATTAAGCGCTCCGAACTTCTATTGTTGTAATTTCAATAGTAGAGCTCTCCCAAAAGCTCTTCCGTTCGCGTTTGTAAGCAAATCTAGAGTTGAAAGTAAAGGCTCTGCGTATTTGCAAAATTAGTGACTAACGGAGTGGAAAACTCGACCAGTTAGCTAAGAATTAATTCTCGCTCTCATCGCCAAAGCTGAGAGGTCAGATAAAAAACATAACCGATTCCGCTACTTGAACCAATCGGGGTTAAAAGAGCCTGGTTCGAAAATCGGAGAACGTTTTCAAAAAAAGCTAGGGATCTTCAAAATTATTACGCTTTCGAAAATTGGCTCATGTTCGGTGTAAAACGAACAATAACATCGTATTGTTTTACCCTTTAGTCCAAGATGCAAATGACTTCTTTGTTTCTTGTTTTGCTTTTGTTCTATGCATTATGACGTCGGCTGTGCCGTTTTACATGGATCAGAAACCCAAAAATTTGCACTTGTCAAGGTTTCCGAATCACGGAAAGTTACACAAGCTTTCTAAAGAGTTTGAAAATCATCGACGCTTGTGAAAAAAACATCTTCATGCTTAACGTTTCGAAAATGGAACAAAGTTTTCAAATTTCCAGCGAGTTCAAGTTAAATGAAGGCATACCGCTTTCGCTAAAATTCGCGCTTTTAGTTTGAACACGTAATAGATTTAAAAGAGCTCGGGCAAGCCCAGGCAAGTTTATTGTTTTTATTGTTCTTGAATGACGTTTATTAGTAAACCTATATCTAATTAGTATGCAGGAAGACACTTC
>JAEMPF020019053.1:0-10098 GCA_022496165.2 Catalaphyllia jardinei | reverse complement strand
TGCTTATATCAGCGCTGCTGGCCTATAAACACCTGTTTTAGTGGCCAAAAGTAGGTTTCTGAAAAAATTCTAGAAACTAAGAAACAATAGCTTTTTGAAGTCTCTCTTATGCTTATATAAGCGCTGCTGGCCTAGTAACACCTTTTTTAGTGGCCAAAAGTAGGTTTCTCAGGAAATTCGAGGAATGAAGAAAATCTAGCCTTTCTAAGTCTCTCTTTCCGTTAAATCAGCGCTTCTGGCCTAGTAAGTACCTAGTTTAGAGGCCGAAAGTAAGCTTCTGGGAAAATTAGAGAATTAACGGAAAAATGGCTTTTTTAAAGTCTTGTGTAGTCAAAGGTTATTTAGTAAATTGGAAGAACGAAGAAAGAATAGGTTTTGGAAGTCTCTCTGTCCCTTAAATGAGCGCTCTTGGCGTAGTGAGACCTTGTTAAATGGCTAAAAGTAGGTTTCTAACTAAATGCGAGAGACGAAGAAAAAATAGCTTTTTGAAGTCTTTCTTCTGCTTAAATGAGCCCTATTTGCCAACTTAGACATTTTATGGTGGCCAAAGTAGGTTTCTGAGTGAATTTGAAGAATGAAAAAATTATTGGCTTTTTGAACTTTTTTGGGGGGTTTAAATCAGCGCTGTTGGCGTAGTGAGACCTTGTTAAGTGGCTAAGTTTCTGAGTGAATTCGAGGATAAAGGAAAAAATAGCTTTTAAAAGTCTCTCTATTGCTTAAATGAGCGCTGTTGCCGTAGTAAGACCTTTTTAAGTGGGTAAAAATAAGTTTCTACCTAAATGCGAGAAACGAAGGAAAAATTATCTTTTTAAAGTCTCGTTTTTGCTTAAATTTGCGCATTTGGCGTAGTCAGACTTTTATTACTGGCTAAAAGTACGTTTATAAGTGACTTTAAGGAACAAAGGAAAAAATGCTTTTTGCAGTCTCGTTTTTGTTTAAATTAGCGCTGTTGGCGTAGTGAGACCTTGTTAAGTGGCTAAAAGTAGGTTTCTGAGTGAGTCCCACCGCCGGGACTGAGCAAATGCCCTGCGGTTGCCCGGGTTGAGGGGGGGATGGGCACCGCTGGAATCGATTGATGAATTATTTTTATAATTTAGTAACATCCAAACCTAAAGATGGCTGGTCTGATAACCTGGACTATTGTTATAAATATAACACGTTGTATCAGCCTAGCAGTAGTCTTTGCCTTAATATCGTTTTACTTTTCAAGTTTGGCTGATTAAATCTCCTGCAAGATCCAACATTCAATCAAACAGGATGTTTGTTAATGACTTTGCAGTTTGCTTTTTACCTTGAGTTGTCCACATTCAACCGACATCAAGTGAAGTTTTGATTAAAGTTGTGTTCTCCATACTTGTTAAATGTTTATTTAAGTACATTCATTTGAAGTCTGAGTTGGATGTGAAATGCACCAATTCCCAAATACTGTCTTTTGTTCACATTTTTGTATCCTGATTGATAAGATACCAAGGGGAAAGAATCCGTGAGCTTGTCGAAACACATTTATGGTTGGTTAATAATTTTTATGTTATATATAAAGAGAGACAAGTGGTTGCACATTGAAAAAGAGGTGTTGTCTCATAACAAACCTTAACTACAGCCTTGAGTGAAATGCAGTGAGAAATGTCTGTTCGCACAAAAAGGAAAATTTTATTGAATGCATGCAAATTTTCCCACCAGGCAGACCAACGGCAACTTCTGGGTGGTGGTAAGGAGGGAGAAAGTACTCTGAATGTCGGACAGGAGTGTCCAATTTGACCCAAGAACCCATAGCTTTTGCCACTCCATGTTCAGCTGCAAATCTACTACCTTAGCTATTTTGTGTTATGTGTGCAACAAAAGCGAACTAAAAAGCCTATGCTTTATAAGATAACTGCGACCTGGCATGGTATGAATTCAGCTTGTTTTAACAGCCTTTAATAATGCACCAATAATTGCAAGTTTACCAACATGTTTCATCTCTAGATTACTTAATCCAGAAGTTTGGCAATAGGGCTCCTTTGGTCCAACTTCAATCGTGGAGTAAGACATGGTTGTCTGTTATCAGGCCTGCTGTTTGTCCTAAATCTCGCAATTCAAACAAACAGTATCATCAAGGGAATAAAGGTCGGAGATGAGGGAATAAAAAAATACCCTATATGCAGATGACACTACTCTTTTCGTTTAAGACCTAGAATAAGTTCAGGAGTTACTCGAGATGTTAGAAAAATTCAGAAGGTGCTCAGGCTTAGAATTAAACAAATCAAAAACAGAAGCCATGTGGTTGGGATCTTGGGCAGGAATAAAAGACAAACCGTTCGGATCCCAATGGCCAGAAGTTCGACCATATGCCCTAGGTATTCACTTTACCAACGATAGTAGCACTAGCGATAAATTAAATTTCGAAAAAAATTAGAAGACCTGCAGAGAATCCTCAACTCCTGGAAAACGAGAAAATTAACTCTATTAGGGAAAATTAATATTGTCAAGTCGCTCGGGTTGTCGAAATTAACGTACAATGCTTCAGTCCTGTCACTGCCTAAAGTTTTCGACAAAAAAGGTAAACAAGACTATATTTGATTTCATATTGGACAACATACCACATAAAATAAAAAAACAACACATTAATCGGAGACAGGAAAGAAGGCGGCTTAAAAATGGGCGAGTTTGAACTCCATGAACAAATCCTTGAACGCCTCGTGAGTGAGAAGATTTAACACCGATATTAACGCGCCGTGGAACATCATCCCAAATTACATGACTCAACATTTGGGTGACTTTAAGTTTCTTCTATCATGCAATTACAAAATAAAAGAACTCACACTAAACAACATACCTAGCTTTTACGTAGAAATACTTATATCTTGGAATAAGATTAAAAATATTAAGGGGAACGCGATCAGGATAAAACAGATCCACATGACGCTATTATTTGGAATAATTCCGATATAAAAATTGAAGGACAGCCTATTTTTTACAAGTCAGGATATAAGGTAAGCATTAATAAAGTTAAACACCAGTTACAACAAAACAGCGGAAAATTCCTGACATATGAAGAGTTCATTAATCGATAGAAAGTGAAGTTTAGTTTCACCTTATACTACGGCCTTCTCAGTAGCGTCGAAAGTAAATGGAAAATTTAAAAATTAAACGAGGCGTTCCTGTAAGGTGAAGTTTGATTATAATTCTACGAGTCATTGGTCTGGAGCGAAAAAGTCACGTGAGATAGCGCGGGCAAAGCAAGCAGGCAGTTTTTAAAGCAAGTTATGTGAAGGGCCATATTATTAAACTGGAGCGAAGACTGGGTTGGGTAAATCGTAATAAGTCTAGAATAGGTCTAGCCTGGGTGGGCACGTGACTTCTTCGCTCCAGATCAATGACTCGTAGAATTACAATCAAACTTGACCTTACAGGTAAGCCTCGTTTAATTTTTAAATTCTACTTCGTCATTGGTCAATGTCGCTACAAAGTCACGTGAGATTTTAAAGCATATGGCCATGAACTATAACAATTCGTCTGGCAGCAACAAACAACTTTAATATTGCATAAAAAACCTTCAATATATCACATCAAGCATCTATTGCATGCAATAGTTAGGCTCCAAAAGAGCCAGCCTCAGTGTCCATAGGTTTGTCATAGAACTTCCTAAAGGTCTCTGCATTTGACCATCCTGCCGCATCCATTATACTCTGGATAGATATGTTGACAGTTTTTGACAGCATATGTAGAGGCCGCTCTTGTACTGTGGGCTCCATATTTACGGACGTCTAGCCCAGAGTTCTCGAGGACTTTCCTGAGCCATCTGCCAACGGTGTCGGTAGTGACAGAATCATGTGGCTTTTGGTAGCTAATACACAAACGGGAACTGCCCCACAAAGGTTTGGTGCGTCTAACATATTCTTCAAGACAGGTAACAACACATAAGCGTTTATCTAGATAATACGCCCGTAGCTCTAATTTACCAAAATGTTTGCCTGGTCTTGATGTCTTAAAAAGTTATTGTATGTAAAATGTACAACGATCCTTCGTCAAGACCATATTATTAACATCCAAAGCGTGAATTGTCTGGCAATGTTGACCTGGTAATGATGCATCCACCAAAGTAGTTTTCATGGTAAGGTCCTTTAGTGTAAGCTTCTCAGGTGGGTGAAGAGACTTTTTAAGTACGTAAAAACTATGGTAATGTCCCAGATTTCTTGATACCTTGGAAGTGAAGGGCGTGTATTAAATACACCTCGAAGAAACCTGGTCACCAGTGGCCACGGTGGCAACCAAACGTACCTCCTCCGGACGGGAAAATAATAGGTGAGAATGCAGACCGAGCGGTGTTAAGGGCACTATAAGAAAGCTGGTGCTTCTGGTAAAGTTCACTAAAAAAGTTCACACCTTGAATTACAGACGCAGAAAGTGGATCCATTTTCCGTTCACAACACAATTCCCATCGCTTGAGGTACGACGGATACTCTTTCCGAGTGCCCGCTCTCCACCCTTGGAGGATGACGCTGGCAGCTGACGGTGAAAGTCCTTGACTAGTAAGGAGTCCCCTGACAAGTGACATCCTAGGAGCGTGAGGGTCTTGTGCAGCGGGTGGGGTTCCTCCGGTTTGGATGCCAGGTACAGGGTGTCCTTTCACCTAGGGAGGATAAAAGGTGGTGCAATAAGCAAGTGTGTAAGTAAGGGCCACCATGGTTGTGTGGGCCAATGAGAGACCACTAATACCAGTGGCCTGGCCTACTGTTACTTTCCTCAATACTTTCAGAATAATGCAGAAAGGGGGGAAAGCATAGAAGCAGATACATGGCACTGCTGTTGTATTGTCTACTAAAATGCTAACACATTTCCCAGACACTTCATAAGAAAAAATCTGTAATGCCAAGAAAACAGCTTTAGTCTCGAGACAGTTTATGTGATATTGGGCTTCATAGTGTGTCCCTTCACCGAGCACCTCACCCCTTTTTCGAAGCATCGGTTGTCATGGTGATCTGGGTATCCCTCAGCTTAACTGGTTTGGAGGTTTCTTCTAAAGGAATTTATCCACAATTGAAGGTCTGCAACTGCCTCACCAGATAAGGCCATTATGCTATCAAAATTACCCTGATTGGATTCCAGGGCCTGAGTTTTGTCCATCTCAAGAGACCTGTAGTGAAGGGGCCCATAGATAGCACCCCTGGTAAACTAGAAGTCAAAAGCCCCAACACTTTTGCCACTTCCCGAAATGGCTTTTTCTTGGTAATGGCTTTTTCTTGTAAAAGCTGTTGACAAGCGTCCTTCACTTTGACATCTTGTTCCCCGGTAAGAGCCACAGTCATAGACTGGGAGTCTCGGACAAACCTGAGAAAGGTGAGGATTAGGACAGGTTTATCTGGGTGTATAACAAACCCAAGTTGGTGAAATAGACATAATGTGTCAATTACATTTTGTACACACAGTTCATAGGTATCAGCTTGCAAATATGAGTCATCTATATATGCCACAGAAAAATGCCCAAGGTTTTTCAGTGTCGAGTATACAGGCTTGAGGAGCTTTGTGAATTTTCTTGGACAGAATGTCAGACCATTTGGAAAAAAGGTAAACTGGTAGAGTTTTCCACACCATGAGCACTTCAAATATTTTGATCTGACGGTGCAATGGCAACAGAATAATAAGCGGATTTAAGATCAACTGAACACATGTAGATCCTGGTGTCATCATTTCGACAGCTGGGTGGATAGTATCCATTTTAAATTTTTAAATCGCCCGAAATCCTAAAAGACGGAATCACGGAAAATTGCCCGAAATCCTAAAAGACGAAATGACAGAAAATCACCCGCTCTAAAAGGCAGATGCCAAGAGCCACAGATCTGCCAAAATTTGCTTCTCACCTCAGCCCCCAACCCCCCAAAAAAGGCTTAAAAGATAGTTTGAAGAACAATTAAGTGACAACAAGCTCACCTATCCCCTTTTTGTTCCACGGAAATTATCTTTGCTTGTTATGTATAATATCATGTGTAACATCATGCTGGGGTTAATGTAACTCGAAAGGACTGGAATTATTTCTTATTTATTGCCATAACAATCAACCAAAATAGCATACTTAATTGACTCTTTTAAACCTTGTGTACATCTGCATGCTTTTCGCCTGAATTTCAACTGCATAATCTGCACGAAACTGCAGTAATTAATCGAAAGCATAAATCAACTAAAATTAATATGAACTGTACCAAACATTAACGGGAACTATTAATATTAACCATGTTAACGCAGGTTTCGTCGCCTGGCGCTAAATTCAATGAGGAAATGTTTAAGAAAATATGCTACAGCTGCTTACTTTAAACTCAAGGAAATGTCGAGTTAAAATTAACTGGAACTAATCTCAACAATAACTAACATAAGCCATGTTTACAAAGGTTGACGTTTCGTCGTCAAACGTTGACAATAAATGACTTTCAGTGAAAAACTATGCAAAAGCTGCTAACCTTGAAGAGACAACTAATGCATTACTAACTTTTAACCACTTTTTAAATCAAACTATGCTGAGTTTGGGCATTAAAAGTAATTTTGGCCCAGTGGTCATGATGCACGTAGTGAACAGGCTACCGTGTAGATCTTTATAAGCCGAATTCGTGAACTCTTCGAAGTTTGCGAAGTAAAGAGGATGAACGGATGTGCTATGGCCTTTTAGTGTAGCGAAGGAAAAAACGCGGAATTCGCAGTGTTTAACGAATTAACCACATTATTGATAAACGGATTATGATATCAAAATTCCAGCCTTCAAAACTGCCTTGTGTTAAATAAGATAAGATTGCTCTGATGGGTATAACTAAAGGCGGCCTCTACATAAATGACAATCTCGTGTTAACTCTGTGAAAATAACATGTCATCTTCACACATGAAGAGATCAACGTCGTTATGGTTACAAAATAAATCGCACCTTTTGCACTGTTGTTTATATGACAAACAGAATTTTATTCATGCTCGAAGATAAAATTCATATCCACGCGTGGGCATGTAATATCCCCTATATTTTACATCGGGTGGGGTCTCACAAACCCGTTCCTTTTTTCACTTTTTCCTAACTCATTTTAGGATTTCGGGGGATTCTCCGTGATTCTGTCTTTTAGGATTTCGGGGTATTTTCCGTTATTCCGTCTTTTAGGATTTCGGGCGATTTCCCGTCATTCCGTCTTTTAGGATTTCGGGGGATTTTCTGCCATTCCGTCATTTAGTATTTGGAGTCATTTTCCGCCATTCCGCCGCTCTGTCTTTTAGGGTTTGGAGTCATTTTCCGCCGTTCCGTCATTCTGGCTTTTAGGGTCGCCCCAGATTCGGTAATGACCCCTTTGCTCAGAAGGTCTGAGATTTCAGTATCGATAATACAAGCTTCTTTTTTGCACCCCAGCATGGTTGAAACGGGGGGTTAATTTGAACCGGAGATTCAGTGAATTCAATGTGTTGCCCGGTCACAGTCTCTAACATTTCAGTGTCCGAGGTTAGCGCTCTCCATTCACTCACAAAATATGGGAGCTGGCCCGCCTGAAAATCATCAGCCTCAAGCCTGTAAACCTGGACTAGAGACGGTAAAAGAGACTCGGCCTCGCGCACGATGTTGGTGCACAAATCAAAATGCGCAAAATTTGAAGAAAATTTGTTTAGAATTGCTGTAAATCGCAGGTTATTCACTTGCTCCTCTTCAAACGTACGCTGTCTTGTAGCGATTTTTATGTAGTTTCCTTACATCTTAGCTACGTCTCAAAAGCGCTTATGCCTTTCCTGTAAGGAGCCAAACTCACACATGCTCTCCATTCTAAACTTCGAAAGTAGCGTAACACATCGGGTAGTATTTAATGCTACTTTTATCGCGCCCATTGCAGGCGCGATTTTCCATTTTTGCCTAAATCGCGCCTATTGCTTTTTTTTTTTTGCGGTTTTTGCTTTTGCCTTTCGCGTCAGCAAAAGAGATCGCCCCCTTTTGGCTTTTTGCGTATTTTGCGGTTTTTACTTTTTGCCTTTCGCGCCAGCAAAAAAAATCGCGCTCTTTTGGCTTTATGCTTATTTTGCCTTTATTCCGAGTCCAGCAAACTGAGTTGGTTCAATTCCAAAATAATAAAAGCTTGCTTATATAACCATAACATATTTCTTTAATTTGACTGCTTGTTTTACATTAAACTACGCTTGATAAAATGGCGGACATTCAAACTTTATTGCGACCTGGCGATCCTTTGTGACCTGGCGATCCTTCATATCCTTGGAAACATCAACATGGCGGTGAGATCGACACAACAACATCAGGTAAGCAATGATTGCAGCAATTTGTTGTGTTGTACGACTACGTTTAACCCGTTTCAAGGATAAAGTAAGCTAAGGGTATCAAGACAGTTCGATCGAAGGTTGTTTCGATCGAGAGTTCATTCGATCGAAACCAAGGTCAGTTCGATCGAAGCAAAGGTTGTTTCGATAAAAGAGTAGTAAATGATGATAAAAACTACAGATTTGGAAGCGCATAATAGATCATTCTTCGTTCTTAGCACATTGCTTTGGAAAGGGTCATGATGCTCAAAATCTCAGCTTGATAACAAGGTTCAGGTAGCAGTTCTTCCAAGGTCTCACATGAATGGCTTAATACCCTTTTACAAATCTTATAGTTAATACCTTTGTGCTATTATAGCACAAAAAGATTAACTGTAAGACTTGGTTTGCAGAAAATATTGTTTAATCCTAGGTCATACTAGTGATATACAGGGAAAGAAAAAAATAGGTGCATTTACGTTTGGGCAAGTGAAAAAAGAACTTCAGTGGCCTGGCGAGGAAGGGAAATTAGCCTTAGTAGCCTAGTGATTCAGAATAAAAAGCTTGATAAATAATAATTTCCAGTCAGAAGCCACATGTATTTCAAATCTTAAGACTGAAAGATTAGTTAACTTAATGCATCTGTCCTGTTATTCATGATTAAATTCGTCGTAACATTGCCAGAGCACCTGTGGATCCGTGAGGCAATAGCCGAGTAGATCCACAGACTACTTTGACAATTTTTAAGTTGTTACAAAGTTTCATGAACAGGACAGATGCATGAGAAAATGACATAAATTGGTTTTTATGATAACAAATTTTCAAATTGTGTTCTCTCACTTGTTGACATATCACGTAAATTATAATTTCATGTGTCTGTCTGCATATTGACAATAAAAATCAGCCAATGAGCGTGCAAAAATTGCTAGTTATCTTGAAACAGATTGCATGCATGAATTGGTAATTTCGCTTTTGTCTTCTGATTTCCATACTAGCTGCTACAATGGCAAATAATATTTAAGTGAGGGCAAGTGGAAACTATATACTGGCCCACTGGGCAATTGGTTTTTAATTTTTTTTTCCTGTCCTGGTGACATAACTACACAAGGATTTTTTGTTTTGCTGAGTGAACATCCTGACATACACTGTTATGTTATAAAAGCAACATAAGAGCATGAGCATAAAACAACAGAAAAAGAAAAGATCTTTCCCTTAGGTCTTTATGTCAATGTTCACATCACCGACACAAGCAGAAATAATGTTCTATCATTATGTCATTACAATGTATGTCACCAATGCAAACCAGACTAGACCCGTTATACAACTGTAGGTGTCTGGAAATATCAGAAATGAATAAATTGTGCAGATATTTTTGAAAGTTTATGCCATTTGGAGTGAGAGGAGTACCTCAAAACATTTACTTCTTATACTCCATAGTTTACAAATTTTCTGGGATTTTTGGATGAAAAGATTTTTGATTAAAGCCTAATTTCAAAGTCTCAAGTTGTTATAAGGCCTGTACTTTCTGAGCTAAGTTAACTTTTCTGCTGCATCAACACATAGGATTGACATTGTATAGTCAGGTATCAACTTTTATTTGTAGAGATCAGTTTACTACCCAGTGGTAATTTCTGTTTCATGCCAATAAAAGCCCAGGTTCTAATACCATAGCCAAAACACAAGAGCACTTCATCTTTTTCTTTGTTTTGACAAGTAGTTTGTGTAACTATTTTTTTGCTTTGATATTGTCCAGTTGCAATACTTCTTTTGTGTAAGCTACATGTTTTTTAGTTCTTCATATTCAAATGAAACTATAGCATCTCTTCGAGAGGAAAACAACCTACTCAACGAAAA
>JAEMPF020019052.1:5000-10099 GCA_022496165.2 Catalaphyllia jardinei | reverse complement strand
GCAGTAGAAAGACTCTTCTTAATTGATCCTCGTTTAAGCTAAAATCACGTTTCAGAACTAAAGAATTATTACAAAGTTTTCCTTTTATTCTTATTAGCTTTTTGTAATAGTCTGGATTTTTTTATTAGGATATCAAAAAACTGTTGTCAATAATCAGAGATGGTGGCATTGTTAAAATGGTGCGATTATTTGTTTTGGATTTTGAAATTAAGCGGGACAGCACGGCATGTCTAATACCTGCCCATACCAAAATATCTGCTTTTTCATATTTTTTGAAATAATATTATACGATTCTGTAATATTTAAATCAAAACGAAGGTGAGTTACATGCGTAATACCAGACTCAAAAATGTCTTATAGAATATTGGTTTATTATCTATACGAATGTCCTGGTTATTCCAAATGATATTGTGCCATGGTTTCTCTGCAGAAAACTGGTCTCGAAAATCCGCCCACCACTGAAGCAACTCGGTATAAAATTGAGAGTAGATTGCGAGATCCTTTACATTATAATTGAAATGAAACAGGAAAGAGTCGCCAAAAGATTATAGTAAGTGTTGTAAGTAATTTTTCCGTGTGCCGTCATTTTCGCTGAAAATCCTCTTTAGCCAGGCTAGTAGTAAGGATTTAACATTTGTTTCCAAATCAATCATTTTCAGTCCACTCTTTTTATACTCATTTATTACTGACAAACGCGTTACTTTGTCTATGCCTTTCCAAAGAAATTTAAAAATCAATCGGTTCAGTTCTTGGATAACTTCACTGGGGATAGTTAATAATGACGATACATAGACAAATTTTGGGACAATCAGATTTTATTGTTACCTTTCCATAGAGAGAGAGACCTCTTGCAGACCAAATATTTATAGGTTTCTTAAAACTGGCCAGGTTTTCTATGAAGCTTTTTTCGAGTGGCAGTTTTTGATCATAAGAATAATAAACTCCTAGGGCTTTAATTGGTTCACTTGGCCATTTAATACCAAACGATTTCTTTTTATTTTCTCTTGAAGATCCAATCCACATTCCTTCAGTTTTGGTGGGATTAACCTATAAACCTGAGAACTTCTTGAAATCGTCGAGCAGGACATTATTGGCCTTCTACATAGGACAGGTGTATTAATTAAATTATCTGATAATTCTCGGTAAGATAACTATTTGGGAGTGCAGAAAAAACAAGATCTCTCCAAACTTAGGATTATTTCTGCACAAGGTCGAAGCATAAACCTACAGTTGACACAAACATTTATGTAAGTCCACTGATTCCTTTTTATTGAGAAAAGAAATAGCAAAACGTTACCATTTCAGTGTAACAATAACATTTACATAAGTTTGACATTAAGTAAAGTCCATGGGTTACATCAAAACAAACTAATTCAATATAATTAGGCAATATATACCTGATATGTTGTGGAAATCTGAATGAAAGTTCAGTCGAAACCCAGTATAACGGAAAACCAATCAGTAAATCATCATAAACTCTTCATTTCCTTAAACTGGTGTTACTTAGCATTGTAGTCGACACGTAGGGTGCACAATTACGAGGTGTTACGCCTACTTTTATAATGTATTCCGCCATTCCTTCCTTTTTGAGAAGCTAACAGATAAACCTTAAAAAATCTAGTAGTGCAATTTTGACAAAGCGATGTTCCTGTTTCCTTTATCGGCCAACAAGATATAAAACTGAATTAAAATCACTATTTGAAAGAGAAATAAATCCCCTCCATGGTCTAAAATGCTATCATTAATTGAATACTCCAAAAGGTACAACTCACGCGGAATTTAAGAACCTTTAAGTACGCGCATCTGAATTCCGTTACCCCTTTGAATACTAAACGTTCGCCAAATACCGTTTTTTTTGGGCTGCCCAGACGTTAAATAAGACTAAATTTTTGCTAAGCTAGCTTTTATCACCAAAGCGAGATAATTTCCGAGGATTAGGTGCAAAATTGGGAAATATTTCAATCTCTGGTATGCGCATAAGCCCAGATTTAGACTTCTTTTTTTTTTTGCAATTACCGTTTTTAATTTTGCTTGATGGCCCATTCCTTTCTTTTTTTCTCGGCCCTTTTACTCTGGCTACCTTTTGCGCTGCATGTTATGTCTAGCTGCCGTGAAAAGTTGAATGTTAATTACAAGGGAAGTCTAGAAATTGGCCTTGGTCAATCATATGCATTGTAGACCATTTTACCACCTTTTGTTTGCTCCAAAACTGATAATGTCGCTTTTTCGATTTGCAACGTCGGATTGTCGTGGATATATAAACCTGCCCATTGTACGAAAAGGCCTATCCTATGACTCATTTAAGCGTTTTCTTTTCTTTATTTAACTGTTTGTGCCACCCAAGTTACTTTGAGTTAGAAAAAAAGTGGCTACGGAATGATTAAGTTGACCTGGGGAAAAGTCTCTTTTACCTTGATAAATCATTCCCATTCGAATGCACCAACTTGACAAGCAAAAACTTTCTTTGGAGCAAATTTAGTGCCATTACTACCTTAAATTAACTTGTACAAAATTTTCACCTTCTTATCATGACACTCTGCTTTCCCACATTCTTGCATCATTGTACAAAAAAAATTTTTTGTTTTTGTGAACGGGAAAATTGAATTGTAGACTTGGCTGCATAGAATTAGAGGCACGAGGAAAAGAGATTCAGAAACGCTGTCTTTGTTTTCAAGACTTGCAACATTTTTGCCTGTATCTGGTTTACACTTTTGGCTCTGAGATCTAGACCGAGTTCTTTAGCTTTTTCGGAATTGGCCACAAAATTGTAAAGCTTTTCAACACTTTCAGCGTTAACTGGAACACTGCCAAGCACTCCCAATAAGGATTCAATTGTTTGAAGCATGCACGCTTCTAACTTCGTCCACGGACCTTGTGAGGTTTCTGAGTCATTGGCCTTTAAGAACTCTGCTCCTCTGGTTCTTGTATAAGATGAATGACGTTTTCTCTTTCTCGTCTCAGTTTTGGCTACTTCTGTTTCCTGACCTTGGAATGGAGAAAATGGATTTTTGCACTTTTTGCAAAAACAAAGGTTTGAGGTACAGCCTGAACCGACACGAAAGCACGGACACTTTGTTTTCCTCTGTCCTTCAATGTCTGCACACGATTGAAAGTTTCCCTTTTTATTCATTCCGCAGCGACACCCTGTTGACTTCGGTGGTTCTTTTTTGTCTTCGTTCGTCTCCTTGTTTTGGCAAGTTCTGCATCTGCATTTCCGTGTACATGATACCCCTCTAATGACACAAGAGCACCTTGACTTTTCTTCTCCTTTAATGCAGTTTGCCCTCTTCCCGTTAGACTTTTTGCCACAAGCACAGACTGAACTGACCCCAGCTGCGGATTCTTCTGCATCGTCTGTCATTGTTTCATCTAGAAATTTAAAAAAAATTATAACTGAATAACTGAATGTATTGGTTTTGGTGTCTTTGGTTTCTCATCTTGGTTGCATCATTTAGTGTTTAGCCGTTCCTCATTATATTCGCCTGGAGCCCATGACTAGGAGCTTCTATCTCCCATGATAAGTATTTAGTCAAACCTTTCCTACATGCATGTTTCGATCGGCTCCCAACTCTGAGGTGGGTTTGTACACTCTTTTGTACATCAAAACAAAACATTTATGATCAATTGGAAATCGTAAGCAACACTCAAAGTTGCCAGATGCACTTTTGGTATTCTACTTACATACCGATTCCGAATATCGGCAAATAGGCACAGGGAACCCTCACATCCGTTTAGAATATGAATAAAAAATTAACCTCTTTTATCGCCCGTTTTTTTTGTATTTTGTGACAGCCATTTTGAATTTTTAATACCCGCGCGGTCTGCTAGTGTGAAGTCTGAAACTGAAATTACGAAAATGGTCAGGAGCCTGTTCAGATTTCGGACTTGAGCGATCGGATCTTCCGAGTATTTGCGAATCCAGATCGGTAACCTTGGTTCCAGACCTCTCACTAGCAAACCGCTTATTGAAAAATTCCAAAAGACTGCTACAAAAAAAAATCGAGCGATGAAGATTGATTAATCTGTTATTCCAGGAGCCATAATCAGGGACGGACGTCCCTTATTATGGCTCCTGGTTATTCATATTCTAAAAGAATGTCAGAGCTCCCTTTGAATAAGTTGGAAAATGGCTTTCCTTATTTAATTCCTCCCCTCTTAATACAAAATAAGTACCATAATAGTAAACTTAAATAACAAGGGACATAGGCGGTTACATCCCGCCATGAAACCCTTAATGAGGAAAATCCGATCCGTGCCATTAGGTTTACTTTGGAAACTCACCAGCGACAGACCACACCTGATCTGTAGAATCATAATGGCCAGGACCATAGCTTGTGAAAGCAACATACAATGGTGTCTTCACTACAGGATCTGGTGGCACAAACGGAATGCAAGACGCTGACTCATTTGAAGAAATAATGACTATTGGGATTTTCAGAATGGACGAAACGGCTTTCATGACAAAGTCTCCCAGTTCATTGTTATAAAAACCTGGACATCTGAATTCCTCAATATTCCTTCTCAGAGTATCTGAATCAACATTTCTGATAAATCCACGAAGTTCCTCATCAGGCTCGAGCATTTGGTCAACAAACATTTGACACATAGCGAAGGTGTCCTGTTCTTCCGATTTCAGCAAACCCAGAGAGCGAATATGATTGTCCGCCTCTTTTGTCCAGTTTGGAACCGCCTTATGGAGTTGTTTTATTATGCTTGCAAAAGCACAGTCTCCATCGCCAACAACTTCATCTATTTTAAGGTGAAATGCAGCTAGGTTTCTTTGTAACTGCATTCGGTGGGCTTCTACGACATCTGAAGGGGGCGTCAAATCGGAGCTCACTGATCCTAACACTTTACCGAAGGCATAGTCCTGAAACTTAGGGTAAGTACAGCTAAGGATGTCTAAGTACGGCAAAGGATGTCTAAGTACGGCAAAGGATGTCTAAGTACGGCAAAGGATGTCTAAGTACTGCAAAGGATGTCTAAGTACGGCTAATGATGACTAGTATGTAACCACCCCACCCGGACCAGTATAAGCCCGGACCACTATATGAGTGCCTACACCAAGTACTTACCAATATTTTTCTCGTCTACCCACG
>JAEMPF020019050.1:0-10103 GCA_022496165.2 Catalaphyllia jardinei | reverse complement strand
TACGGTGGCTAATTCACATTATCAACTCAGTTGATAAAACCAAATTACCTTGTAATACTCCCACCGACGCAGCACCACAGTTTCTTTAGAAACTTACCCCCTCTACTTGTTTTATGGCAACGTCAACTGCACGTCGAAAGCGAAAGCGTCTGACAGCGTGACATTCTAAAGTCCAAAGTGAGGTGTGGATTCCACAACTTTTTACCCCTTCGCCAGCACTCACTTTCATATTGAAATTGCTAGTTTATATTTATATACCTTCAACCAAGCAAAATGTTTGTGTTGAAAGCTATGTTTTGGGTATAAACATATGCACATGAAGAAATGCCAGACAAGGAGAGCTTGAAAACACGTCCAAACCATACATTCACTGTGCATTACTGGCTCAATGGACATGCGCGAAAAAAAAACAGAGAGCAACAGAGAAAAAACGAGTGTTTTCACACATTTTGTAAGAATTTCAATAATTTAATTCTCTGTATACGTGAACAATTGTTTTCATTTGTAGCAGTTAACACAATAAATATTTTTCTACAGTGGGGTTGGAAAGTCTAAGGTCATCAGCAGTAATGACACTGTGTTTATACCACAACTGGTCAATAAAGAGCAAATGTAATCTGGACAGTAGCATGATTTCTACTTTCTGATTTCGTCAGTAATGGTTGAACTATATGCATTTTGTCATTCTGATATTGATGCTGGTTTGCCAGTCTCTCTTGTCTAATATGGTCTGCTGATTCATATAGAATTTTTTTATGTCTGATATTGATGTTGGTTGAACAGTCTCTTTTCACTACATTCTGCTAATTCATTTGCATTTTTTTGTCTTTGATACTGAGATTGGGTTGCCAGTCTCTTTGTTCGAGATATGTCCAGGATTAAACGCTAATGAGATTTAAATTCCTTATGATAAGCATCACAAAGTGTCCTCATCGGTAAAAAGTCACCACAACTCACACAATTCTGTCAAATATGAAGTCATATGAAAATGTCAAACAACCCTGCCAAATATGAAGTACTAATTAAACAATACCTGCGTTCAATCCTGGACATAAGTGCTTTGTTCTAGATTCAGGAGATTCATTCCCACATTTTTCTTTCCTTAAATAGATTCTTCACTTTCATTTGGCCTTCTACTTTTATGATATTCACATCTAGCAATCAATAGTTTTTCCTTTTCTTCTAAAGTTCAGTTAAAGACTATCGCTTCCTTTTAATAGGTTGTGTTTGGTTTCTTTTATCACTGAAAGGGAAATGTTTCATTTTTGGACTCTCATGGACATTTTGCAAAATAAGTTCATTATCTCCGACAAAGACACCCTTAATTTCAAAGGAACAACCCCAATTTATAAGCAGACTAATGATACAAGGTTTTCAATTCCTTTAATGGTAAGCAAGTAAATTTCCCAAATGAATAGGGCATCCCGTGCAAATCACTGGAATGAGCATCAAAACTGTTAAAGCTTTGTTCTGGATTCTTAATCACTGCAACTCTGTTAATTAGAATGGTTATCGAACAACAATTGTTGTCAAGTAGAAAATTTGAAAACACTTCTGTTAGAGAATTTTGAATAGATATGTATGGCCCATTATATGATTATTTGAAGTCATGAACTTGTCAAACTTTCTGTTTATGTCTATTCCTATGTGTAAAATTTATTGCAAATTGGAATGATGCATGGAACATCAGTTAAAAGCAAATATCTGTAAATGCAAATGTCTGGACAGAACATCTTAATGTACATGTACAGATTATTTGCAATGGTAAGAATATTATTCAGAGTGGAAGAACATCAAAAATTGATATCTTCTATGTGATGATAAATAACAAAAGTAAGTGACATTGTTCAGTACACATTGCTTACCAGCACTTTCACCAAAGAATACTTGATTTCCTTGATTGTAGTTAGCACATATTGTTCTTGTTGCTTGTAGGAATCATTTGTGAAAACCAAAACATCACATCATTCCACATTTTGTATTGTCTAACAACTTGTTTCAGTACGGGCAAGTAAAATACATTTTAATGGAACATCATAAGCATTAAACTCCAAAAATGATCCTTAAAACGTGGCAAGATATCCTTTGTTTTCACAACAACAACAACAACAATATTTATTAACTCACACTTAAGACAAGTTACAGAGGATCGTCATATACATCACAGGTTGCTTAAAGAGAATAATTAGGAAATTTATTTAATTAATTAGAGCCTAGAGGTCAAAGGAACCGTAAGGTTTTCGAGTTGACCTCTAGTAACTATTTACAGTTAATTTTAGTAAAAAGAAAATAAGGAGCAACAAGAGGAAAGAGACAAGACCCAGTTAATAATACATATGTTTAATACTATTAATTTAAAATGCTTTTACGCAACTCCTAAGAGTATTGTTTAAACAGTAGATATTGTTTTACTTCTTTGGCAAAGGAGAATGTATTAAGATCTTTCAACGAAGAAGGGATATCATGCCAGAGGTCAATCGCCTTATAAGCAAACATTTGTTTCCCAGTGTTGGTTCGAATATATGGTTTGCAGAAGTTTTGACTTGATGCGTACCTTGTGTTGTACGTATGTCGGCTCTTGGCATATTGAAATAAGTTATCAAACACCTTTGGTAAGAACCCTTTATGCCACACATGCGTAAATTTTAAAGCATGCAGGCGGTAAACATTATCTACTGTTAAAATGTCTAGAAGGTTTAAGATAGGGAGAGCGCTTTCAGTGTGAGGCCCAGATGTGGTCGCAAAAAACATTAATCTTATCACAAAATTGTCATGAGAGCTAATCTCTGACCGGTAATGTTCAATCGAGATCCCCATACTTACTTTTGTCGTTTTTGATCATGGGCAAGCAAAAAACTCTTCAAATATGCTTCCGTGAATTGTCAACAGTGCCAGGAGGATGCAAGTACAATACAGCCTATTTCACCTTATGAAACTTTCAGGTGGCTTCAGGCTCTTTCAAACAATTTCAAATTCTCAGAAGTGCAACCCGAGCACCATCAATAGATCAAGCCGATATTATATTGCGAGAGCGCAATGACTCCTTCCGGTGTTGTACAACCGAAGTGTTGTACCGAAGAATCAAGCACTTAAATGTTGTCTTTGATAACGTAAAAGCTCTTTCACGAGCTGCACTTATAACACCACCGGGAGTCTTGGCTCCTGGGAGGAGAACTTTCGCGAAACGATCACCTGAAAAAACTGCTAGAGGCCACGCTCACAAGCAAAATGGCTACGGCACTAGACCACGTGCCAGGCGCTCGACTCTCGTGGACAAAGCAGCAAATAAATAAATCAGATGACGCCATAATGTGGCTTACACTTCCTGTAAGCCACACAAAAAGCCAACAAAAATATTTCAATACTTTAATACACTGGCTTTTTGTTGCTTGTTTCCTTTGAAGGGGCCGAGACAAACTGAGCAGAGCTCATTACGAGTTTACAATAATTAAATCTCAAAGAAAGCCAACGAAAATAAAGTACACAAAGGGCACTACGTCAAAATGGTGTTTTAGCCGTCCTCGACGGAGTCACGATGGGGTCACGCAACCATGAAAACAAACCAGATCTCTAATGCACATGCATTTTATGGGAAAACAACTTCCCGTCGGCCGTCGTTCCGCTCCCGTCCTGGATCTTAAGGTCCCTAGTGGCTAGATTTCGTAACTTTAGCAGCCTACAAAAAAGCGAAGATTTAGCTTAAAAAGACTTAGTGCATTTCCAACATGTGCAAAGATTTATTTAAGCCAAAAAATATTCTGGGGTTAGGTGCACTTTAAGTGAATATCCAATGTCACAACCCCGGGGGGTGGGGTACTCCCTATAATGGCCTATACGGGGAGGCTCCACCCGAAAGGGGTACCTTATTCACGCTTCAGGTATATAAAAGGGTAGGGATTTCACAAGATGAGGTATACGAAAGGGTAGGGAAATCGATCATTTAGGTATCTCCAAGGGCCTTTAATTATAATATTTCGAATAGACGCCCATTATGGCTTTGTCAGTACATTTATTAAGCACTACATGAAAATGAGAACAAGACTTCCTAAAGTAGGTATCTGAAAGGAGTACCTTTTTTCAATAAAAGGTATATAAAAGGGGTACCTTTTCTGCCAAAATGGTATATAAAAGAGTAAGGGGTTGGACCCCGGGGCGGAGCCTCCCCGTATTAAACTTTGGTAAGTACCCCCTCCCCCAACCTCGTTAATCTGCTGCGTTGCCAGCGTGGTAGCCTTGATGGTGTAGTGGCTTAGCATGCCCGACTAGTAGTCAGGGAGACGTGGATTCGAGTCCCGCTCAGGGCAAAAACCAATTTTTCGGATGGGGGAGTCCAAAGGTAAAAATGCACGGTTAAATGCAAGTGTTTGTTTCTTCAATATAGTCTATACCTTTCATTTGCCTCGAAATTTCTAGCTTCATGTGATAGAAATGACTTTCATGGTAAAACTATGTGATCACATCACTGGCAAAAAGTCACCCCATGCATGTAAAGACAAAGGTTTGATTTATTAAGTAGGGTGGAGATCGAGTTTACCGAATCCATCCTTGTAGCATTTTGGCTAAGCAAACTTTATCTTGTATCATTTAAATCTAAAAGTATTCAAGGATTTAGAATCTCATGCATACCACAAAGTGGTGAGCTTCTGTTTTTCCTTTCAGAGAACAAAACAATCCTAGATGCGAAGCAAGAATCATTGAGTGTTGGCAGCCAAGAAACTATTTCCTGCTCCTTAGAAGATGAAACCAACCACATACGTTGGTTCAGTGACAACGATAAAGAGATTAATTCTACATCTGGGACAGGGATTACAGCAAAAGCAAATGGTGAACTGATCATTGAAAACGTTCAGGTGTCTGTTGGAGCAACCTATGAATGCAGGGGATTGAAATACATTCGATACTACACCATCTATGTCAATGGTACAGTAGGCCAACTTATTTTTACTAGCAGTCAGAGTAGCTTGTCCATTTAGCCTGTCCACATAAGTCTGTAATAATTGCCAACCTCCACACAAACAGAAGGTGAAGGGTGGGGGGAGGGACGCTGTGGTATAAAAAGATTGAAGATGCTTTAAGGGAAATATGAATTGAACCCTTAAATAAAGGAGACCTGACTCTGGGTGTGGCTCTAGCTTGGAAGGAGCCTGTTGTAGTACAACAGACTCCATAGCGGCAGTAGTCGAGTCTAAAAAAGGTAATAAGGGCATTTCATCTGTTATTCGTCAGAGTGCACTCTAAAAGTACTGAGCAAGGAAGATTTCATTTTCCTTATTTCATTTTACTAAAATGTTGTTTACTCCAAGTGAACTTATTCTTCTGTCAAACCAAACTTTAGGAACATTATTTTGCTGTTTATCTTAGAGAAAGATCTTGACCAAAATGTAAACAAAACGTGTAGATCTGCGAAGTGTCAAACAAATTCATGTTCATATTTTCTGCCTGAAAGTGCATATATACTGACGATTTAACAGTTATATCTTCTATTCTGATTTCGATTTACCTTTAATTAAATATTTTTCTTTTTCATCAATTATAGCAAAACATTCAATAGATCCATGTACCGGAAAATTTTATTCTAACATTGAATTGCTAACCACTGGGATAAAATTTAACTTACCAATCGAATGCTCTTGAACTGCAGTTATTTATCGAACCAATATTATTGTGTTTCTTCCTGACCAACAGCAAGATTCACGGAGATGAAACGTGAACAAGGTATCATTGCTGATGCTTCTGGGATTATAAGCTGTAGTGCTGAAGGAACTCCAACCCCCCAGATTTGGTGGAAGAGACAAGATAAAGTGCAACTGGACAAGGCAAGGTTCAGAAAACTTCTGAATGGAAGTCTATTGGTCAATCCAGTTCACCGACAGGACAAGGGAATATACATCTGTACCTTCAAACAAACTAGAAGAAACAGGGTTACAACAAAAGAGCAAACCATCAATGTTTCCATCATAAGTGAGTAACAAAATAATATTTTAACTAGTTTACAAAAGATTTTGACAGACAACTTTATTGTTAACATTGATGCATATTGGAGGCTTTTTCATGCAATGTATGCATGGACTGAGATTTATAAACAATTGTCTCTTCGTAATAGTTTGATAGGAATCCTTGGTTTTCCAAGTGAGAAATAAAACATTTATTGTTGATTGGGAATTTTTAGTGCGATACAATTAGAAGCCTGGGATTGGGTATGGTGACGTTCTTCCCACAAATGGACACCTTTTTTTAAGGTGGCGGTAATTAAATAAAAGGACACGAATTTCATGAGCTCAAGTACATTCGAAAATTAAAAGACCTGGAAGGCTGCAAATCTTGTGGCTGGTTTAGGGGCATTTTTAAAAAACGTATCTTTATATTCTAATGCTGTTTTGAGAATTTTGTTTTTTTTCCTGTACATAGTTCGCCCAGTTGTTGAGTTGTTAGGACCAATAAAGCCCTTGCTAGAAGGAGACAGTGCCAACCTGACATGCAAAATTATTGAAGGTTTACCAGTACCACGGCTATCCTTTTTTAAAAATGGAGACCTTCTGTCTAAGACATCACCTCTGTTTTTAACAAATGTAACAGACAGTGACGAGGGAATATACATCTGTAAAGCACAAAATGATGGTGGTAATTTCACTGACAGCAAACGTATAGGAGTTAAAAGTAAGTTAATAGTAATTATTGTGAATTCAAAATACCAACCATCAAGAGCATGATGTAGTTTTATTTTGCTGATGCCAGGGAATTAAAATCTTACTCCTTAGAGAAACTATGGTGCGGTGCTTTTTGCTAGGTTCGTAAGTAGCCAATTCCATTTCCCTAAGGGTGGCTGCTTTGTATAGCGTTGACTGTATAGTTCAAAACTACTCTTCCAGCTCTTCTATATTGCTGTGCACAATACTTTCATACAATACAAACAAAAGTGTCAACCATGACAAGTACATGCATACAATTGAGTTATGAGTTATGTTGACTTTATTCGTCAGTTATAATTAGTGAAAAACATCCACCTCATCTTAATCTATAGATTCATTTGTTGTGCGCTTTTGAATTTAACTGAGTTAGTATATACATGTAGCTTGTATACATATGACGTAACAACTGCCATATTGGTGTGCCTAAACAATGAAATGTCGGCCATGTTGTTGTCCTAAATCAGTCCTGATGGTGTTGAACTCTTTATTTTGTTTCAATCATAAAACAAATATGGCCACTGATCACTTGATTGCATACTCTCTATATTTATTTGTTCTTCAAAGGGAACAGAAAGAATTGGAAATTACATGTGCATATAAAAACAGCAAATTCACTCCTAAATTCTCTTCCTTTTCAAGCTCCACCTGAAGTGAATCCTGAACTGAGGAATCGGTCTGTTGCATTTAACTCCACGCTTAATTTGACGTGCATTGTGAGAGGTGATCATCCACTTGAAATCAACTGGACTAAGAATGGCATGGATCTTGGAAATAGAGACAATAACACATACACTGTTTTTCAAGTGACTCTAGACCACTCAGGGATCTATGGATGTACAGCCAAAAACTGGGCAGGAAAGGCCTATGCTTTTTTCTGGCTTGATGTGACAGGTAAAGCACTCAGTAATGAATCAGAGTATTAGAGTCATGGTTTTCTATTAGTCACTGAACAGGATTAATAGAAATTTTGGTTCAGGTAATCAAATTTGGCACCTGTCCAGTCAAGAGCATCAATAACTTTGTCACATTTTTACCTTTTGCTGGGAATGTAATGTAATTTAAACCTGTAACTCATACCAATCAAGACTAACTTTTATTGCCTACAAGTATTAAAAGCAACAATTCTCATTCTTTTGAATAAAGGAGCGTTTCTTTCTGTATGATTGTATACATGTTCAGAGAGAACTTTCAAATTCATGGGTTGTAGAAAAGAACAGTTTTTGCGTTTGACAAAGAACGTCTTCATAATGTGGTCGAAATCAAGAATTTTGGACCATTCATCGACGCCAATTTAGCCCTCCCGAAAAATCTTCAGGGGCGAAATTATTCAGGAGGAATGACGTAATTTCCATCAACCACGCACTTTGTTTCTAGCAGGAGTTGAGTTTCATGTTTTGCCTTGCTTCTTTGTATGCTTCCTTGTCGAATTCTGGACTCTGTTTCCTTGATTATTTTATATGTTCACGAACACGGTCGCCTAGGCTTTTGGATGTTAACCATGGAAACAGCTGCATTTGATTGCATTGGGGGATTTTGTTCCAGTAGTGACAGAGAAGGCCAGTCTTCTCCGGTCGAATATTGTTTGCAATCGGTGGAAGAGTACTCTGAGGACAGGATCATAAGGGTGAACCTGGACCACTGAACGGAAATGTAAATACTGTCTACTTTATTAATCAGGCTAGGGGAAAAACTCAAATCAGTCACATGGAGTTTGTTTACGATGAAATACAGTGTAGCATGCGATTGCAAATGTTTACTTATACTTTATTTTTGAGCTTCCTGCTTAGAATAATCTTCGTAAAAAATATACGTTTAAAAATTAGCTTTTTTGCTTTAATGGACATTACAAGTTAATGTGAGAATATTTAGCACAAAATTTGAAGGGTGATGTAAATATTTTAGTCCTACTAAACTTGTGAGTCTACAGAAACTGGTGCCGTCACGCCACATAGTTTGAACCGGGACCTCTTCAATCAGAATGGCATGGACGTTGTCACTGAAATATCTTTCTGTAAAGCCCCGGTTGTTGATGAAAAAATGTTGATTTTATCAATAGACAGAGGTTGAAAGTCAGATAGGGACTCATTAAAGTATCTGTATTAAAGTTACAGTGTCGAACGCATTCATAATCTCTGATTACTACTAGTTTAATTATATATTTTGTCAAATTGTGAAAAATGTGAAAACATGCTGCATAATTATTGATTTTGTTTTGAGGCTTTTTTGTTTTCCACAAAAGTGCATTTGGATGGTGGCATATTGGATTGGTGGCATTGGATGTCTTAAAGTGGCTCAAAATAGTTTTTATCCCCCTCTGAATGCAGTTTGGTTCATCTTGTATACCGTAAAGACTTGTGTATAAACTGACTGGTTCATCTTAACAGCATGAAATTTACCACAGAAATGATAGACATCTAGATTCATTTCCTCATATTTTTTCCAAAACGCTGTTACTATGTCAACCATAAGACTCCTTCAGTTGTGCACTCAAAATTGAAACTATTGTCTTACTTAGAAAACAGGTCGGTGAAATCTTCTCAAACTTGTATTATACATAGATGTTATCAGGAACGATCAAAATATCAGTTTAAAAACGTTCTGTCGAGCAGATGAAAGAAAAAAATACTTTTTGAGTATCGGTTTCTCAATTTTCTTCCTTCCTACAGAACTTTTTAAATTTGCATACATATGCAGCCAATTGTTCTTAATTGTCACTGAAAATGTTAAAAACATTTTCCCAAGCAGAACTGAAGAGATAGACACGTATACTTGTAAAATAAGGAAAAATTCTGAGTTGATAAGATTTTGTGTTTATATGCACACGCAGAGTTTTTCATGCACTCTATCAGGTGAACAATCGGCAAAGAAAGGAATGACACAATGTCAACTTCCAGGTGTTAGTGCATAGTATTTGTATTGTTTGTGAAGAGAAGATATTATTCCATTCGATCTTTTTTTATGGATTAGCAGAAAAGTGACAAAATCAGGCAGGTGAAGTTAACATAAATGTGCTTTAATATCTAAAGCGAGAATTGTTCTCTTGTCTAATGTTTGTTATTCGTGGACTTTGAAGTCATTCAAGTATGCTCAACTTTGCAGTTGCTTAAATAATCATTACAACTGTGGTGTTTACAGCTTCGTTTTATTTGTATAAATGATCGCTTGTAATGGTTACATGTAGTTTCTGACCTCGCATGTGTGTTAATAATTGAAAAGCAAACAAACCAAAAAACTAAGCTCGTCTCACCAAACATGTCGCATTCTACACTAGAGGTGTACCTCTCTTCCCTCATCATCATCAAACTGAAGTTTTTCTTTCTGGCACCATATTGCCTTTGTTTTAGATTTTGAATTTTGCCAAATGACGAAACGCGACCAAAAGTGTCACGAACTTCAAATATCGATCTTCATGGG
>JAEMPF020019049.1:0-10109 GCA_022496165.2 Catalaphyllia jardinei | reverse complement strand
TTCCGGTCAAAGCTTTTAAAACCATTGGAATCCCAATACTGGCAAGTAAAGTACCAAGGAAACCACCTGATTGTTTTTTTGTTGGTCTTATATGAACACCTGAACCTGATTGAAGGGCAGATATAAGGTCCTCCTTTTGTTTTAAAGTTAGTAGGTGTTTGTTTGCCATAAGCTTATCAATCTTATTTTGTGGAATGAGGAAACCTCCAGTTTGTCCTTTTCCAGATATCTTTTTAACAATTTGCTGTGCTCCTGCACTGGAGGCCCCTGCTAAAGCTGCTAATCCTATTGTTTTAGCAATGGTTGGTCCAAATGCACGCGCAAGAGCTAGAGCTGAAGTCAACAAACTGCCACCAACTTGCTTTCTGATATTAGTGTTGGAAAGTTTGATGTCCATACCTTTATTCAATTTCCGATTCTTCTCCAATCTCTTCTTCACTGTAGCTGGGACATGTAGAGTGTCATTCCCATGAAGAGAGTCCTTAGTTACCCTTATGACGACTGTTTCTCTTTTACGATAAGCATCACCAATATTCTTCTTCTGATTTTTTGATAGTTTAACATTTATTGCAAAAGGCTGAGTCATTTCTTGTATATAATATATGTTATATAATTTTGATTATAAAACATATGTGAAATAAGAATGTCTCATTCTTATCAATGCTTTTATACTATGACTAATTCATTTCCCACCTTGTCGATGACGATAGTCTCATCATATAGGACGATGGCGTGGACATTGAAATTTGCAGCACTATTTGCGCTCAGTTTATACCTGAATATCAACTGTTTTGGGTCTTTAGTTACTTTATCCGCTTGATAGGACAAATCAAAATATAAGAGAGAATAAAGAGAGTTGTAATTGGACATGTTGAGTTGGGTACCGCTATTGTAATTATTCTTTCTCATTCCATATGACATCACATCGTTGAAGATCCTTACTTTTGATTCTGTATCGTATTCAGTTTCCGGATAGAATACTCCATTTCCATATTCCAATCTACATGATGAGAGACTGCTATTATTATTGGCTGCATTCAGTTTGAAAGTATCGAAGTGGTAAGGATTTGTATCTTCATCATTGGTTTTATTTCGTTGGAGGTAAACAAAGACGGAAACAACATTGTCAATACTTGGTGAGATCTGGAAGGAACCACTGCTCCGTGTTGGATTGGAAGCTGTATACAATTCTCTTTTATACGTCCAAGATTTCTTGGACAAAAAAGATTCAATAAACTTATCGTACAAAGTGTCCTTTGGTACTAGTCTTGGGACCCAAAGTAAGAATCTATTGACAACCACTCGACTAGCAGCTGCTGCAGCTACCTTATATATTAATTCTGTGTCATTCTGTAACTGTTTATTGAACTGAAGTTGCATTGGGACTAGCATTTTATCATGTAACTCTTCAAAGAAACCGTATCGATTAAGAGGTATAATTACGTTGACATCTTTGGCAGCATCCTCAGCTCCTCCACCTTCACCAATTCTTTTCGTCAAACTTCGTCTAACCTCAAATCCTGTATTTCCAGCAGCAGTCATATCAGCCAAATTTGCAACATCCAGATACCAAAAACTATCTTTAGCCACCGATCGACTGAAATCATCACTGTATTCTAAGAGGTTCTTAACAAAAGTTACTTTATGAAGATTATCAGTTTCGTAAACAATCTTACCAGCACTCTTTATTGTCAAATGGTTAATTAATGAATGATCTCCATTGATAACTGTTGATCGGGTTGCATTTGGAACACCTGTACCATCAGCCAATACCTGTAACTGAAACTGCACCTCAAAATAAGCATTATACCAATCATAGAACGCAGACCTATCATTGATTGTGAACTTGTACCCATTTTTTTGTTGGTGTTGACCATTAGCTGGGATATTAATAACATCATTCAGTTGAAATCGAACCAACTCATATCTTTGCAAATATTCACTTGTTCTGAAAGCCATTATATTAATATATTACATAATTTTACTCTACCTCCTTCTTTTCAAACCTGATCCTGATATCAATCTATCGATGATCATATCTGTACTTTCTTCTTTCTGTCTCTCGTCGCCAATTCTCATATTCCTAAGCTTTTTCATTATCAGGTCTCCCGACTTCTCGGATTTCTTTTTATTTGACATTTAACTTAAATGTGAAACACCCGATTTTAATGCCTTCTCACCTGATTTCTTGGCGAACTTTTTTACAACAGATGACGCGGCACTCTTCATTGGTTTGAAAATATTATCATCAACGATAATCCCTGATCCTACATGTTTATCTACAAAAATACCGAGTTTTGGATGATAAACCCTGGTGAATTCAAATGGTTTCATTATAATATTATGTTATATTATTCTATTCTTTTTAGAATTAATGAAAAAGATGTATCAGCTCCATTCAGGTTAATTAATCTCCTTTTTCCATCCGTAATATGTATCCTAATACTGTTTATATTATTCTTGTTGATTGGATTAAATGTAACTCTTCTTGGTTCAATTGTAAAGGAGTAACTAGGTTGAAGCACACTGGTTGAGAAAGAATAAATGATGTCTGTATCCTGACCGTCTACAAGTGAATCATTGATGAGGTCGCAGTGAATATTAAGAATGTCTGTGTCCTGACTGAGATTAGGCACCTTTGGTCCTATATTCTGTTGATTTTTCAATATTTCTTTATCAAACCCAATCAGGTCATTGAAATTGCTTGCAGTTAAATCAAGTTGATAATTCTTGGCTAATGTGACAGTGACCCTAAATGTTGTATTATCAAATTCGAGAGTGATAGGATACTCATTATTATTAGCACCATCTTTGACAATCTTTGTTATGTCTTTGATGTATGTATCAAAGTCAGTATAGTTCCAGACTCCTGCTGGGAAAGTGATGTTGTGAAATGTTGAACCATTATCAGAGCTGTACTTTATTAGCTGATTGTTGTATGATGAATTTACATTGAACCATGTGAATGACATGTTAATGATTCGGTTCAAACCAACTACATATTGAGAATTGCTATCCAATATTATAGGTCTGTTGAAATTAGTTATAAAATTCTGAGGAGTGTTGTTTCCTTGATCTTTGACGCTGTATGATGATAACCTCTAAACTGATTCCTCTTAAATTCCGCATCCTTTAATATTTTATTTAGATATAGTTCGCTTTTTCTGGGTGTCATTTCTGGGTGTCATTTACACTCTCATAGTTCGTTAGATCTAAAGAATCCAACGATTCTTTAATTATATCTTCATCATCTATTGTATAATCAATTTCTTCATCATCATTATATTCAGGTGGCAGCTCCAGTTTGGTTGACTGCTCCGGAAGATATTGGGGATCGACATGAATCTCCTTCTTTCCTTCCAAAAGATCGCCGCCATCGATTCTTCATATGTTGGAGTTTTTGGTATTATTTGTTTCTCCTGTTGTGGTGGTACATAATCACCAAAATTAATCAGACCTTCTACATCCATGTCTTCATATGGATCAACTTCAGGCATATAGTCAATACCAGGCTCACCTTTCTTTGGTGGTCTTTTTTTATTTTAGGCTTCCTTAAATCCAAATTACTGTCAATTACATCATCTAGTTTACTTGTCACTGGTTTGAATACCTTTTCGAATGATGATTGGCTTGTCTCCTGACCGATTTTATGTTGTGTGATTAGATCATAAACATAATTAATTTTATTCCCTAATTTAGTTTTACTCTTTGCGAGTTCTTTCCATTTAAGCAAACTCATTTTTGTTATATTATTACGTTATATAAAAATGTTAAATCAAATATAAAAAACAATGTTGAACATTATGTTAAACACTATCTTGAACACTATGTTGAATTAATATACCAATATAGTATAATGAGAATACCGAATTATGATGTTGAAGACGATGTGGTCTCAAACTTCAGACAACTATACGATTTCATGTCTCATCAATGTTTTCGGATGCTGATTTGCGGTCTAAGTGGTTCAGGGAAAACAAACACATTAATGCATATGATCTACAATCTGCTTTATTTTGATAAAGTTTATCTGTATGCTAAGAATTTAGAACAGTCTAAGTATCAGAATCTCATGAATGTCTTTCAGCCGATAAGTGATGAGGTTGGTTATGATGTTATTGAAGCAAGAAATGATGAAATTATTCCAGTTCAAGATCTTGACTCTGACTCACAAAAAATCGTCATTTTTGATGATTATGTATGTGAGAAAAACCAAAAACCATTAATTGACTATTTTATACGAGGGAGACATAAAAATTGCAGTGTGATTTATCTAAGTCAAAGTTACTATAAGACACCAAAAGACATCAGATTGAATTGTTCTCATGAGAAGAGTTTAATTTGCCGTGAAAACAGTACTTCAAAAGAATCATATGAAAAAGCAACTGAAGAACCATATTCCTTTGTTTATATCGATAAGCCACGAAAATTCACCACTAAAAATTTCAATGAAAAAATATAATCTATTAATATAAATGAGTTACTCAAACGGACTTTTACCTTCATCATCATCAGCCATTGGTAAACGTGGACTACCTGGGTTACCAGGTGTTGGATTCAATTTAACAGATGATGGTAATTATGATATTAAAGGGAAGCGAATAACTAATATTGGTGAGTCTACTGGCGACAATGATGCAGTCAGTTTAAAAGTGTTGAAAGAACATACACAAGTCAGTCAAAATAGTTATCATTTACAACCAAGTTTCCGATTTTATAAAGACTTTAGTGATAAGAGTCAATTAACTGTAGGTTCACCACCAAATACATCACCAGACCATTTCTTTCAAAATCATAAAGCGCATAATGATGCTTATATAATTGAGAAAGAAGGTTATGATACTGGTTTTGGTGGGCAAGCTTGGTCTAGTATAAAAATGAAAGGTAATCAATTAGAGAGTGATACTTATACCTCTGTTTTTGAAATATTCGTTATTGGTGATGCTGGTGGTTTTCTTGTTGATGATACAATAATTTTTAATGTCCATGGTCACAGTCGTTATACGATTAATACATTCGATAGTGACAAAATATCTAATCAGTATACTAAATCAATTATTCAATTCACTTCTGATGGAAGAGTTGGAGTAGATGATAGGATAAAATTCCAAATTAGATATTCTGGTCCTCATTACAATAAGAATATAAAATTTCTATTTTATTCAAGAGTGATTAAGGGTAAACAGTCGACAAGTTTCGACCATACTATTTTTAATGTCCGTGATGTTGTTGATAATCATATGATTCTCTATTTTGAGAATTTAAATCTCAATGGCAATCTTATTGATGGTTTAGGTGATCCTGTAGCATACGCTAATGCTGCTAATAAGAAGTATGTTGACATTCAAAACTCTCAACAAAACATTGCTATTGCTGATAAAGCCAGTAAATCTTACGTTGATGGAGAAATATCAAAAATCAATATTGACACCACACGATTACTTCCCAGAGATGGAAGCAGACCAATGTTTGGAGATCTAAATATGGAAAACAATTATATTCTCAGTGTTAACAATGTCTCTGATCATCAACCAGATGATGAATATAGTGTTATAATAAAAGATTTGAGAAGTGTTGTTAATAAAGGATATTTGAACTCAAATTTTATAAAATTAAAAGATAAAGATGGAAAACAATACTTTGATCTTAATCAAAATATAATAAAAAATTGTGAACCCTATTATGATGGTATTTTTGATGACAACAGTTTAGTTAGTAAAGCATTTGTTGATTCTCAAATTGCTAAAATACCACATGCTGTAAATACAGACAAATTTATTAATGTTGATGGCACAGTAGCAATGAATGCAGATTTTAATGCTGGTGGACATTTTATTGATAATGTTAAAACAATTGTTGAAGATGATGGAGAAAATCCAAATTATGAACAAATAAAACATAAAGCTGTTAATTTTGAACTTTTAAAAAGTACACGAGACTATTTAGTCCGTTTCGTTTCTGAGATAGATTACTTATTAACAGATGGAAGTGAAGCAATGACTGGAAATTTAGATATGGGAAATCAAAATATAATTAATTTGAAAGAACCAGAAGATTACCAATCCACATATGCCACCAATGTAAAATTTGTCGCTAATGCAATTGTTGATAATAATACAATTATGGATGGTATAATTGATAAGAAAATAAAAGCGTCTGAAATAAATTTCATAGAGTCAATTGATAAAGAAAATGTCATCAAAAGAGTGATGGACAATGATGAGTTCAAAGAAGATGATGATGATATTCATAAAATTGGAGTCCAGAATAAAGATTTTCATTCAGTAAATAAAAAGACTTATGAATTCAAGATTGATTTTGATTCAGATATTGGTTATTATAGTACCAGACTATCGATTGATTTAGTATATTTACCAAAAGGTTCTTATACAATGGTTTATGAAATGTATGTTGAAGATGGTATTACAATTGATGAGATAAATGCATCAAGTGGAACTCTCTCTGTGGGAAAGATTAATTCTAAAATAGATAGAACAAATACAAGAAGTATAATACATTTTTCTAAATATATAATCTTTCCCAGTTTTGATGATTTAGATATTGACATAAGATTGAAAAGTAAAACTGATCCCCAAACTACTATTTATGTTGTTGTTTACGGTGTTGCTGGTACAGTTAATGATGTTCAAGTCAATCTTTGGGATCGTCTTTATTATTATGACAATGATTCCATCAAATATGAAGTACCTATTGATATGGGTAATAAAAAAATAACAGGAGTCGCTGATGGTACTGAAGACAGTGATGTTATTACAAAATCACAATTTGATAGATTCATTATAGAAAAAAAATATTATTATTACACATATAATTTGAATCACAACAACACAAAAAATGTTAAATTCAATCTTTTCAATAGATACCCTATAGTATCAACAATAAATGAAGCAATAGAAATAAAACTTAGTGGTTATTATCACATTATATACACTGATTATTATAAAGGAAATGGTGACACATTCAGAATCCATAAACAAACCACGCCAGTATTTATTTCATCTTTCGACTCTCAATCAAATTGGACATCATTCATTATAAACATTGTCCTTGAATTCGAAATTGGTGATTATATTCAATTTTCTTTTAGATCAAATTCAACTCGTCTTCGTGGAGTAGGACATAGCACATTTTACATCCAATATTTACATCCATGAATATAAATATATAAACTAATATATATGAAAGAGTCACGAAGAAGTATTCATAATAAAGGACCATTGAAAAAATATTCAACTGGAATCACATTTCAAATGAATTAACAGAAGAACAGGTAAATGAATTGAAATCTTACTACCAAACATATCATAAAAAGTGTTGGGCTTACAAACAAGCATTGAAACGTTTCAAAGAATGGAAATTATTGGGCAACTCATTGTCTATCATATTTGCATCTGGAGGTTTAGCAAGCAGTATAGCAACTGGTGGCATCAGTTTGATTGCAATCAGTACAGCAGCACTTTTGATTCAGGGTTGGATGTCACATAAAAACCTTGATCTTAAGATCCAAAATTGTATTTATGCTTACCAAAGCTATCAACATCTTCTGAATGAGATAAGGGATATGATGAGAAGTGGAAATTACAATTCATGTCAAATTCATAATACAATGAAGAACATTGATGATTATGTGACAGACAACAGTCCTATTATTGATAAGTATCTTAGTAAATACGATGAAAAATTCACTTGTTAATTATCAACTGGATTCTATCACCAACTAATGATAGAACATTTTTCCAAAATTGTTTATAATATCTGATTGTCCTCTTCGACTTCGTTACTTGGATATCTTTGTAAGGAAGCCCGAGCATCTTGAATAATTGCTTTATAATAAATTTAATACTAATCATCCGTTTGCACCCATCATTAACATCATGAAGAATACCATTAATCTCAATGAATATTTTATGGATCTTCTCTCTTTGTTGAAAAGTCAATTGAATATTAGTCTTAAAACATATACTATTTATCACATTCTCAATATGGTATTTCCTATGATATACCGATTTTTGTTTTATCAAATACATTTTGTCATAGAAGTTGAATTTCTCTGTTATAAAATCATAACCATGAACTAAACCACAATTCAAACATGTATTCATACCATTTACAGTTTTTACATCCTTTTCATTACAGCATTGCTCAACTGCTTTACTAAATGTTGTCAATTGTTTATCACAAAAAAGACAAATAAGCTCTCCGTTATTGATAAATTCATTATGAATATTATTGTTGCAAGTCATCTTATATTATTATATGAGATTATCTTTAATACTATCCCAATTTACTACAAATCTCAACTTTTGTTTTATTGGAAAAAATTCTTTACTTTTCATGGTCATATCATAAGTTCCACAATCTTGAATATGTTTTAATAAACATTTCGTCATCAAACAAAACTTAAAACCACAATTACATTTTGTATAATATTTTTTACATTTTTTTTACAAATACCACATTTTATTGTTTTAAAAATATTCATTATATATTATATATATATAAAATAATTTATTTTAAAGTTTTAAACCCGATTAGCAATTTTGTCTTTTACAACTTTTGGAAGATGTATTTTCAACATATCACGTTCAAAAGAGAGATGATCAAAATCACAATAATGTATAAATGAATACCTATGCTTAATACAAAACTTACCACCACATTTACAATTAAAAGGAAACAGTCCGTATTTTTTATTGCAATAATCACATCTGTTGTTTTTGAAGATCTTTTTGATTGGTTCCATTATGATTATACGTTATATTAATAACCTAAGTATTGGTCCCAATAATAATTCAAGGTTTTGATTCCAGACTGATGTCCCGGGTTTTGGTCTGTCTCCACATTTGATTCCAATATTTATTTCTTTAGTTTTTGTTTCATAAATATTTTATTCTTTAGTTTTTCCAGCAGTTAAAAAATTGTTGGAAAAATAATTTAAAAAAGTATAAAAAAAATATATATAAATATTTTGAAAATTTTGCTGATTTCAGAATTGAAAAAATATTTGAAAATTTTTCTGATTTCAGAATTGAAAAAATATTTGAAAATTTTTTTGATTTCAGGATTGAAAAAATATTTGAAAATTTTTCTGATTTCAGAATTGAAAAAAATATTTTAAAATTGCGCTAAACCCCAATATACTATACTACTGATCTACTTTGGTTAATTGTTTTACGTGCGGTTAAGGTTCGCGATGCATTGAAAAATTGGGGCTACATTGACTCCGATCGCTGTGCGTCGTGCTCTCGAAAGGAAACAATCGATCATTGTTTCCTTAATTGCGCCCGCGTGAAGGCCGTTTGGTCACACTTCTCGCCCTTTTTGTCTACTCTTCTTGGTGTGACATTTCTCCCTAACTGCATTTCCGCCTTCTTTTTCCAATGGCCTCAAGCAGACGCTAAGAGTGCACGCTTGGCCAGATTTCTGATTAAAACAACTCTTTATGGAATTTGGAAATTCCGAAATAAAGCCACTTTTCATAACGGTCATGAAGATTCTCAGGCTATTATTCGTTACATTAAAACAGATATCCGGAAAAGAATTTCGTTAGATCACTTTCGCTTATCGCAGTCCGATTTTGCATCCGCCTGGGAATCTACACTTTGTGATGTTGCCGAATCTTCTTTTCATGTACTTCTCTAGTTTAGTCAATTTTATAGGTGTTGCTTGTTAACGTACAGAGACATTCTTGAACATTATATTTGACAGTGGACTCACGTGTGAATCTAAAGTAATACTCTAGGTTTTAATTTTGATACGGCATTTCTATGTGAGGGGCCAGGCCCATGTGCTTTGCACTTTTTAGTATGTACATTAGTAGTTTATTGTAAATGAACTCATTTCAAAAGCTAAAAAAAATCTCTCCCTCAATGGCGTACCTGGATGAGAGGTCGCTAGCAGAAAGCAGTGAAGGGCCAACTGCGTCTAAAAGCGATCGCACGGGCCGAAATCCCGGGATGACTCGTTTGGTAAGATGCTCCAGCGCCACGTCTGGAGGTACTGCATTTTTCTCTCTAAAATTTTACTTTCCTTTTTTGTCAAGAAAAAATCGCGACAAAGTAGTATTTTTTTCGCTGTTATTCTTGTAA